>JAODLD010000030.1:3931076-3960944 GCA_026781065.1 Mormyrops boulengeri | reverse complement strand
GGTGACACTGAATGAGTGAGTGAGATGCCATAGTGCATGAGAATCTCAGCAAGGTGGCTGTGTCTGAGGTGCTGGAACCACCACGTAATCATACCGTGTTTAAAATCACTTGGCTCAGACGTCTTGGCCAGTTTAATACTTAGTCAAATGATCTAAGCAAACCTAAGTAAGTGAACCTCTTGACCTTGTCTGCATGTTGCATGTATTCAGCTGCAGCCACATGATTCATTGTTTTGAGGATTAGGTTGTTTAACACACATTTGAACATATTGAAACCAGCAGAATGCCAGTTCAGCTCTCCGGAAGGGTCCTGCACTTGGACCCATTGGAGAAGTACTGAAACCAAATTGCTAAAGTCAGTGTCTGGCTGTATAAAAGTACAATAGAGTAATAATAATCTAATGAATGCTTTAGCAGCTGCCTTTATTGAAGCTGCTCTTACTGGCCTGCTAGCTGAAGCTTTTCCATGACTTCATAGGTACAGCGCCAGGCTTCCGTCGAACGCTTGTACAAATAACCTTGACTGGAGGCTTTAGCCTGTGTCTTACTGACACTGTTAATTATTCGCCGCTCTGGGTGGTGTGTAGCAGACCTGTCAGCCCTCTGTCTTGCAGGCGCAGCCTAACATTTGATTCCAGCAGAATCTCCAAGTGCAAACCAAGGTTAGGAATTTGGGGAGGGGGGGGGGCGTCATTTCTTCTGCTTCATCTCAGCTGTATGTAACAGAAAAAGCATCACGTGTATGACAAACAACTTATTCAGCGTCTCTTCATTGTTATTTTAAAATTCGCATTGACTTGTAGAGCCACAGCTTTTATCCAAAGCCTGTTATGTGTTTGCAGAGCTAAATATTTTCACTGAAATATGTGGAGCATGTAGATTATGTGACCCCCTACCCTGACTTACGTCTAAGTTAAACTTAGAGCTGTTGCAGGGTGGGTTGCCTTAACAATCTGGAGATGGACCCGGGAATGTCGTAAAGGCATTATTATGCTAGCTGTGCATTGATATTTATATCCAGAAAGAGATCCAAGCCAGCTGCTGAGTAATTGGTTTGCCATTTTGTTTATGATGCATGACAGCTATACTTAAAATATGTCCAACCCTTTTTTTTGGCCGCATATATAATTAAATTTGTCGGCTAATGGAAAATGAGAGTGAGGTGCCAGCCATGCTGTTTACAGATGTCAAGCAGAGTGCACACAGTGAGGGGAAAGGATGCTGAGGGGGATTCGAACCTCTGACCTGCTGCTAGTCCATCCAGTTTGAATATATACTTGGTTTGTGTGCATGGAAAGTTAAGCAGAAGAAGTGGCTGCTTGTCTGTAGTTGCCTTAACTGTGGCTTTATAATACACTAATGAGTCAGTACTTTTTCGCTATTGTATTGTGTTCTACAGGGAGGCTGAGTTATAGAGTGTCATAAAATACTCCACTTTTGTCATGCGGGTAGTTACTATGCATTTTCATTCACAAGGGGTAGCACAGAGAAGACAGACTATGAACTGCTGTTGAAGATACGCCCTTCTTCATACCTTGGCTGGAGTGAGTCGGCAGGGGTTCACAGTCTTGTGGATAGGCCAGATCCTCAAATTAAAAATCCAAACCAGGATTTTGATTGAACCAGCCAGTTGAGTACTCTATGATTGTGACTCTTCATACTCAACTGGTTGGTTGAACCAAAATCTTTGTCTGGATTTTTACTTTCTGGACCCGGACTATTCACCTCTGACCACCGTAATCCAATTGACGTTTAATTTCCCTCTTGACTGAGACTGATTGGTCTGATTTCACTTTGCCCTTAAATGCTGGTGGGGGTCATTTTTCCCAGGCTTCTGGCAGTGGGTGCTGTCGGATTCCATTCCGTAGCCACCAGCCAGTGCCGACAGATAAATCACATCTATCTAGATCCTTGGAAAAGTACAGAAAGACTGCCTGTGTTTCTGGGGAGCCGTGATTATTAAATTTAACCTGGTATATTTAAACTTTATTTTGAAAGATTTGTGGCATAATGAGACAGGTGGCAGTTCATGCAAGGCATAGAACTGAAATTAGTTTATTAATAAAAATGTTAAAAATATATTTTCAACTACTGTTGATTTGTCTTCTGTTAATTTGTTTAAAAGTAAATGAATTTAGTATCCACTGATTTTAGATCCACCAGTCAGCATTGGTGCCTCGTACCACTGGGTTGGGGGTTTGAATCCTGGTTCCTCTTCTCTGTGTACAAAGAGATCATCACTGCCTGCATCTTCATTGATGGGGAGACCACCATGCGATGCCCTGTAATGCCGGCACTAATGGATGCATTCTACCATTGACTGGTCCTGTATCCTGCCCCTGGACTAAATCGGTTGCTAAACAGTCTCACCGTGTTTGTGTCCCAGTGTCTGCTCCATACCAATAGGCTCTCCGAAGGCACATATTGATCTGCTGAATTCTGGATGGTGTGCGGCGAGGAACCAGGCTGATACACGACCCGAAAACGGTTCCTCTTGCCATCGCGCCCTTCCTCCTCATCGTCCCCTGGGAAGCTGCCGGCTGGTGCATTGTGGGTTAGGGTTTTTTTGGGGGGGGGGGTGGTCCCCGTACCAGGCTCCAGAGACGGGGGAGGCAGTAGATCTCAGCACCCTCAGGACTGAAAAGAATGATTGAATCCTCTCCTGCCTTTTACACAGACACCTTCTGTAAGGCTTGAAAGTGTAATTGCAGTTTGTCAGTGAAAAAGCGAGGCTGTGCCTATATAAGTACATGTGATGTTTTCACACCTGCAGCCAGAGATGGGACTCTAGGCTGCTTCGGGCAGAAGCGTTACCCTCTGGCTTTCTGTCTTCTCACCACATGGCATCGTCAGTGAAGGGCAGGCCAGCCTCACTGAGCCGAATCCACCCAGCTGTGCACTTCACAGGCTTGGGAAGGAGACAATGCAGAACTAGTAAAATAGTAATGACCTCAAAATATATGTTTTTGTTATTTTATGTATTAAATAGTGCTCAGTGGCTCAGCAGGGCTGGAGGTTGTGGGATATCCCTGCTCTGTGTATGTGGAGGTTGCGTGATGTCTCCATGTCACGCAGGTTTTCTCTGGGTAATACAATTTCCTCCAGTGGTCCAAAGACATGCAGTTGGGTGAACTGGTGTCTAATCTATGAAACGTACCCTCCTGCAGTTCAGTAATATATGCACTTATCTGTATTGTCTGTTGAGTCCATTAGAAGCAGAAGTAGTTCTGGTTGCAGTAAGTTTTCATCTCACGCCTTTTTAAAGCATTCATTCATCCTTTGATGGATTTTGGGCCTGTGATGCATGCTGGTCTTCTCTGAAGCTTTGGTGTCAGTCCAAGAGGAAGTCCTCAGTCAGACACATGACCAGGCCACCAGTCGCGTCCCCCCCCCCAGTGTCTCCCGGAATGTGAAGTCCACCTTTATGTGATTTGTACCTCAGTGCTGGCTGTGGTAACGGGGTCAGACATGTAAAACCGGGCCGCTGGTTGATTCCTCTTTGGAGCGGATGTCTTGGTTATACATCTGCTCAAAATACCAGGGAGCACAAACATGTGCTGAATGACTCGTTTCTCTGGAAGCACTTGAGGGAGAATTAAAATATGGGTCAGTGTTTTTGTTGAGAGCGCTAGACTGGCAATTCGCATCGTCTCCGAGAGCCATCTCCTGTTGTACCGCCCCAAAGTCCATATGGTGAACAGCCTTGAAATGATTTCCTTATTTCCATACAGCATATATGGTGCATTTCAGTTCTGTTTGCAGCACTGATAAGACTGCTGCTGACAACCGTCGTCTTTGAGTCTCCTTGGGGCCGTCTTCTTTGAGTTTAATCAGCCTGGAACATGTGTGCCTCTTGAATTATACATTTCATGATTGTGTTACATACAGGACATATATACGATAGTGAGTAGCCTATATATACATGTATGGAAGCTGTAATAATAAAGATGGCAAAGAGCGGATTACCCATCCCGGTTTTATAGCCTGCATATCTAGTGTAAGTCTGATGATCCTAGGAAGCACTGGGCACAGAAGACATTGTGGATGGGATACCAGTCCATCACAGGGGACACTGTGGATGGGAGACCAGTTCTTTACCGGAGACAAGGGACACTGTGGATGGGAGATGAGTCCATCACAGAGGGCAGGGGACACTGTAGATGGGGTACCAGTCTGGGACAGGGAACGGGGACACTGTGGATGGGATGCCAGTACATCATGGGGGATTGGGAACACCCTGAATGGTATACCAGTCCATCATGGGGGACAGGGAACATCCTGAATGGGATACCACTCCATCATGGGGGACATGGAACACACTGAATGGGATACCAGTCCATCACAGACAACAGGGGACACCCTGGATGGGAGACCAGTCCATCATGGGAGACAGGGAACACTGTGAATGAGATCCCAGTCCATTATGGGGGACAGAGGATACTGTGGATGGGGTACCATCCCAATACGTGGGACCCACTTTCCGGAGACAAGGAGGCCATGCAAATTCTACACAGCGGGGGCATGATAACAAAGGTAGCTGTGAAGCAGTAAGGAAAGGGAGGCGTAGCATTTTTATTAAGACTATAGACTGCTATCTTAACATATCAAACGTATGTAACACTATTAATTAAGAATGACACAGTAAAATATTATCTCTGCTGGCCTCTTCCAGAACCCCTGTCCATGTCTGGCCCCCTGAATCATTTAGACTTTCCTCCCCATTTATGAAGCCCCTGTGTAGAATAATCAGATGTATCTGATTAGATTATGAATCTGATGAAACTCACCTGTATATGGAATACATAAGTGATGGTCAGTAATATATTTTTTTCCAGTATAAATATGCACCTACACACATACTTTTATTTGGTTGATTATTATGTTTGGCCAGGTCGGTAGGTAAATACATGCTGTTAGTTGATTGAATGAGTGACTATATATTTGTTTAATCTATTTTTCGGTAGCTAGAATTGTGGATACATTTTGCCGTATTTACGAGTGCCAGCAGAACAGGAGAGCTGAGCATAGCAAAGAAACAGAGTATATTTAGAAACACTGGCAGACGGAGAGTCTGAAGAGTAAACGCTGTTTTCGGCCCTGTCCGGGCGTGTTTGCACGTGGCCATCTCGCCATGCTTAAAAGCCAGTTTCGAAGGCGTTCCTCACTGGCAGAGTTCACACAGGGAGAGCGTTATTGAGCAGTAAAAGGATGCTGGGAGGAAGTCACATGACAGGTCGTTTGGCAGCAGCTGTAGCACCGCTAGTGCTACATAATCGCTATTGAAAATGGCATGGGCAACAGCTGAATGCAGATCAATACAGCTATTTGTGGTAAAATGGTGCTCCCCTCCCCCAGCCTGCTCCTCGTAGTGCGTGCTTGTGAAATGTGAGTGTGTACAGTAATTAAAGGGATCAGTTCAGCAACCTTCCAATCCTTTGAGTGGATCAGAGTGCATGCAGTTGCTGCATGCTGATTGGCCAATAGAGGTCACATGCCCCCCCCCCCCCCATCCCCCCACTTGTTCACAGCCACTTTACCTACAGTTGAACCAGGTCACGCTGCCTCCCAGTCAGTGCGGCTCCGTGCCTTTTCTGGCGGGAATGAAACTCGCAGCACCTGGCCCCTGGCGGCCCCCGCTGACAGCTCCAGCTCTCCTTCTGCAGCTCCTCCCCCACCTCCTAAACAGCTCCTCATTGTTCTTTTTTCCCCCATCGCCTTCCTGCTCCTCCTCTGATGCCTGCCTGCCATGTACTGCTGATGAACCTGGGTAAGGCTCCCAATGTTGGCGCCTTGCCTCCCTGTCATGGCTCCTTGAATTGGGTCTCATGCTTGTCACATGGCCGCATGGATCTCATTGGAGGCCAGAGACCTGTGCAGGAGTCGACTCAAATCCACAGACTTGAACCTGCTTCTCGATTTGCTCTCCAGCTGTCGTCCTGCCGTGACTCAGCAGGTGATCCCTGGGGGGCCAGACCATGTGGGAAGGGGGTTATATGGCGGAGGAAAACAGAGCGGAACTGGAATAGGACTCAGGAGCGGATGAGAGCATCGTGAATAAAGCGGATTGCTGGGCAGTTGGGGTGGATGAAGGTGGGAATGTGTGGCGTGTAAGCTTGTTGGATGTGTAGGCTAGTTGGGAGGTAGAGGTACGCTTTGTAGGGTTAACAGAATCTTTCTTTTTGGATCAATGAGGACAGAGAGGTTGGGATTAGAGTGCTCCCCATAGAAACGAATGGAGAGTCCCTACAAAGATATTATTACATACCTCTGTGTGTGTGTGTGTGTGTCACTGCCTGTGTGTGTCTGAGTGTGTGTGTTCCTGTGTGTCTCTGTTTTCCTGTATATCTCTGTGTATGTGTTCCTGTGTCTGTGTGTTCCTATGTGTGTTCCTGTGTGTCTGTGTGTTCCTGTGTGTGTGTGTGTCTGTGTGTGTGTGTTTGTGTGTGTGTGTCTGTGTATTCCTGTGTGTGTCTGTTCCTGTGTGTGTCATTCTGTGTGTGTTCTTGTGTGTGTGTGTATCTGTCTGTGTGTTCCTGTGTGTGTGTGTCTGTGTGGTCCTGTATGCGTGTGTGTGTGTGTGTGTACTTTACAGTGTGCTCATCTGGCCTCACACAGTGCCCCTGTTTCATTCACCCCATCAGAGACTACAAAGCTGGACTTTTGTGATCTCAGCATAAGCAATGTATTCAGTAGATTGGGGATTGTCTGACTAAATGTGGCCTACAGTCTGTGCAGGGCCCCCTGCCCTCCATGCAGTGTCTCGCACCTTGTCTCCCTCTCCTTGTGGCTTCTGCCACACCCTCCACTTTTCCCTCCCCTCTCCTGTCTGTCCCCCTCTTTTCATCACTCTTTGCTCGCTTCTCTCCCTCTTGCTCCTCCTTGGGCCAGCCCCTATAAATCCGGTGACAGCTAACACTTAGCCTCAGAGCCTCACTGAGCATGCTCAGAACTGGAGGTGCTTTTCCCCTTTAAGGATTAGAATGCGATCCGCTGCTTGGCGACGCGTGGGGGGGGGCTGTTGCCATGTGTCTCCAGTGCCCCCTCTGTCCGTTCGCCATCATGGCCCCACCTGTGTCCATGTCTCCTGCCTGCCTGTCTTTCTGTTCTTTCATGCCCTCTCTGACATGCCGAGCTATGAGTGCCCTTTCTTATTTCAGCTTCTGTTTTAATCTGATGACTCCTTGTCTGCAGAATAACTTCCATCCACCTGCATGCAATATTCATTCTCCACTGCAGGCTTTTTCAGTTCCCTGGGACATAATGCTTTAATTCGATTGACACCACGTGTTTTATAATGTGGAAACGGGGCTGTCGGTAAAGGGAATTTTGATCAGTGTTTCCCACAGAAGCCAGGGATTCCAGCAAAGGCCAGATGGGCCATCAGGGGTGTTAATGAACTGTGACTGGAGGTCCATGTGTCCCAAAACATATTCTCACCATGGACACATGGATCAGTGACTACAAGCAGATAGTGAACATTCCTCCAATTAACCCATTTCAATGGTTCAGTGAGCTGGGGGCCCAGGTCCCCTTCCAGCGCTGACCCGGCTCGACATGTGACTTACCTCTCCAAAAACGCCGTTAATTGATTCTTTAGTTACTGGTTCTGTTCTTTGAATTCTATGCTACTGTCTGCACAGATGCTGAAATCTCCGTCCAGCACGAAAGGCTGGAAGATCACCAGTCCTTCCTGAACTCATATACTTTCTGCCCTTTGTATGAAATAAATCATGCCTGTATTCACCATAATGCGACTGCATTCACCATAATCCATCCACATTCTAGCCATTGTGTGCCTACCCAAAAACTGCACACAGGCCCTGCCAGCAAATCGACACACATATTTGTCCTGCTTTGCAGACCTGCGTGTCTCCATGTGTGCGTATGTGCACACCCCGGCGATTATCATGGTCCAATTGTAGGCCCTGCCCCCTCCCTGGGAACAAGCGGGTCGCTCCGTCTGGCATGTGCCGGGTGGCCTAGCGTTCCAGAGCGCCTGACCAAGCTAAGGCCTGACAGATAGGGGGAGGAGACAGGGGGGATGAATTTATTTGATTTGATGCCTCTCCTGCTACAGCTGGAGTGGGGGAGCGCAGCCTGGGGAGTGCGGGGGGGGGCAGGACCTGTAGTCCTCTTGCAGTGTTCAGCCAGCCAGCACCCTGAAGGCTCATGTGATCAGACCTGCAGTCATCTGTCGATAAACACCCTTCTTGCCCATTTTCATTTGTGCAGATTCTCTCTTGTAGGGATCCCATCTGCCCTCCATCTCTCTCTTCTCCCACACTGGTGGCAGGAACAACAGGAAAAATAAATGAGAAAACCTTTTCAACATGCTTTTACTTTACTCTAATCCCTGGCAGGAATTTTGTAGATAGGTAAATAGGTTAGTGTGCCTGGGATGAGGTAAGAAGCCACAGAAGGTGCTCAGGAGAGGGGCAGGGTGTCCGGGTCGTATTGTCACATGGGAGGAGCGGAATCGAGTGCTGACATCATCTCCGAAAGGAGGACAGAAATCTGCTTCTCTGTTGATTTGTGGTACAATCCAGAGAAATGGACACAAACCTACAGTCACACCGACTCTACTTCCCCCAGATATACTACAGTTTGGGGGCTCAGCTGAAGGACCACAAAAGCAGGTAGGTGCCTGGATCTCCAGAGATACCTCAGATAGGAAGAGTCAGGTCAGCATCCTCAGCCGAATGCTGACTGTCTAACGTTCTAAACGCTGCCCGTTGTCTGACCTCCCAGAATCACTGAGCACGAATGTTAGCAAGTTAATGCAGTAAATGAACTACAAGGATTAACAGGAAACAAACAGCACGTAGCCAGAAAGGATCTGTGAATGTTTAGGTGGCGGATTGCGTCTGTTTGCCGGGAAATACTCTTGTACACAAAAGCATCTTTGTGTCAGCTGAGCTTGATGGGATTATGAGCTCGTCGCCTCCGGCTTACTGGCATCTCCTCAAGCCTCGCGTGTGACAGTCCCTGATGGAGGTGCTGCAGTTGGATCAGCTGTGTTTTCGTGCTGTCGAAGGCATTTACAAGCCTGTCTTGCACTGAGCCCAACCGTCTGAACCAATATTGTGATGCAAAATGTCAATTGATTACTGACCCTAATTTTAAACACGATTTTAACTCTTGTTTTCTTTGATCAGAACTACATCAAATTCCACTTATTCTATTGAACACAGTGCAATTATACACCAGACACAGGGTTATGCTCTGCGCTGTTGGGTTATGGTTTAAATGAGATTTCAATTGGAAGCCTATTCAGTTTGTCTAATAGTGATGGCAAACGAAGCCAGTGGACACTGGAAACATTAAAGCCTTCATTTGATCCCCTTCCCACTATGCGCGCAGATAATTTAATCGGCTCTACAGATTTCCTGATGCTTGTTGAGGCGGGGTGGTCATTGCCATGAGACAGGTTTGTCATATTCCGTTACCGTTCACAGTACAGATCTACTAGGTGCTGGTAAGTCAGTGCTTAAGGGCCAAAATGTTTCTGGGTCAGGTTGTGTAGGAGTGTTTGCTGTTGTACCTTTGAGCAAGGTGCTTGCACAGAATTTCCTCAGGAAAGATTCAAAAAACTGCATGAATGCATGACTAAGCAATTATGCGAAATGGATTTATTGATGGATGGACCCTTCGAGAATACGGAAGGAACAGTATGCAGACAATAGCTACAGGATGGATAAGCTCAATAGTTACTGTGACAAGCAGATTTATTTAAAGTGGTCTAGAAATCTCAGAATGGGACGAGGTATATATTTTTCTTCTATTAGTTTATCGCATTTTTAATGCTGATTTAATTTCTGCATTGTGATCTATCTGCTTCCATTAGGTCCCTGGATGGACTACATTCACGCTGCCGAATGACTGTCACCAAATGCTGAAATTATTTTTTTACATATATCTCTATTATAATTTTTTTCATTCCTTTGGCAGATTCTTTACGTCTTAACTGTCACTTAACATCCTTCAGAGACCGAGTGTAGAATCTTTCAGAAAAATGTTCATTATTCCTCAGTTTCTATTGCTTGATTTTGAATTGCACTTCGCTTGCTGTTTGCTTAGTATGTTTGTGCTTTTGTGATTAGTGGAGAAATGCCCAGAAGTTCGGGTTTCAGTCTGGAACATCGGCTGGATCTATGCTGGAAGCAGGCTTTGAGTCAGACGGCACAGTTTGGGAACGTTCCTGGTGCTCGGGGAACTAGGGGGGGGAGGTGGAGGGAGAGAAACGGATCAGATCACTGTCTGCAAGGCTTTGAGGAGTTATAGCATGAGGGCAATGGACAGGAAGGCAGGGCGAAACAATTCCATTAATGTGGCTTTTGACTGCAGTTCCCCAGTAGCCCGCTCTCGGTATTGAGTTGTCTCCTCCCTCCGGCAACCCTAGGGCTGTACTTATTAACACTGGGGGAAATGAGGCTTCAAAATCCACCATGTGTGGGATTGTCAGGCAGTCAGCAGCAGGTCGCATCCACTTCCCCCTTGAACACTTTATCGATTCCCATTAAGCTAAAGCAGGCAGTGACTGACTGTGCACAGTGATCTGACCCTGCCTTTGACTTCACCTTAATGCCTGACGGCAGCATGTTCACTCTGACCTGTGGGGGCAAATGCATAATTTACAATGGAGCTAAACACTAAGACGGTGCCTCTTAGAACTGGAGGGCAGGAATAACCATTGAACTTTCCAGAGGCCGCCTGTTTGCCTCTTCACAGTTTTCAGATCAGATTGTTCTTGTCCCTGGGGGTGATCCTCTATACTCACACGTAGATGATCCCAGTAATAATGCACAAAAGGTTTTGATAATAAGCCTTGATTGACAGGAGTCTTGTATGCTTAATTTTCTGATCCTAGCATATTATATAATCCAGCGTTTCCCAACCTGGTCCTCAGAGACCCCCAGACAGTCCACATTATTGCTTCCTCCCAGCTCCCAGCACAGCTGAATCAATCAAGAATGAACCAAGCTATCAAGCATGCCAAATACCAGGTGTAGCTGTGTTGGGAGCTGGGAGGGAGCAAAAACGTGTATTGTCTGGGGGTCTCGGACAGGGAGGGGCAGCCACCGGGACGTGACCCCCACAGCACATGACGCTGCTCAGCAATTGGGCACCGAGCAGCAGTATTCTGCCAGCTAGTGAGGGGGCCGAATGCCCCCTGTCGGTTAGTGATACGGCTCCCCCCTCGCCGGCGCCGTGGGAAGGCCGGGCGCGCCGTATGCTTGGGCTAATTGGCCTGTTTATCCGTAAACATCGCCTTGGACGCACGGCGAGGAATCGATGCGTGGGCGAGGGATGCGGAGTAGGCAGCTTGGCTGAGTCATCAGCCCCGGAGCCTGTCTGCCTTGGCTGGACTCTCTCCTACTTTACGTTACTAGGTCATTCAGCCATTTATCAGACGCTGTTATCCAAAGCTGCCCCGCCCCCCACAATGGCACAATGGATGCATGGTCATGGGAAATGGGCAGAGCAGATGAGGAGTGGATGCTGCCTTATGCTGCCTGCGAAAGGCACAGTCCTACCCATTTATACGCTGGGATTTTGTGCAGATTATATTTTTTGCTCAGTGGTAGTACTGCAGGCTCCACGACTGAACAAACATAGTCCCTGAATAGCTGGGCTATCAGCTGTTTTTTTGGCTCTGGGAGAGGCAATGGGAAGACCTCCAGAATGAAGCTAATAGGCAAATAGGCCTGATATTATAGTTGTCAGACAGCTGGACAAAGCAGATGTTTAATCTGTGGTGTGGTTTCCCTGTGTGTGTGTGTGTGTGTGTGTGTGTGTGTGTGTGTCTGTGTGTGTGTGGGCGAATTTAGAGGAGGAGTCATCTTTTGAAACCGGAGTGAGAGGAAGCCTTTATGTTCAGAAAGGCCCCACTGTGGTCAAGGTTAAGAGGTGGGTGTTCATTCAGAGGGCAACTGGTGCGCAGCAATAGGGACACAGTGGCAGCAACTGGCCCCGTCTCTGTAAAGCTTCGTGGAGCCACTTCCCTTCTTGCTAAGAACATAAGACCATTAATTCCTCAGCAAGAAGCTCTAAGACCTCATGTTTAGCAGGTCTGCTTTCCCTTTGAAGCTAATCTACAGCTTATCCATGTTCAAGGATGGACTTCTGATCATCAAAGTATATGAGAGGGACACAGAGTCAATAAAATCAAGCACACAAACAAAGTGCTTGACAATGACCAGTCATATTATATGGAAAATGCCCACAGTGGACTGGGAGGCCGCAGCTTGTCGGGACATGCACCTCTTGGTCGGGTGTGCCACATCTCGGCGAGCCTAGGAATGCCATTCATCTGCTTTCCTTTAGCTTCCTGAAGATATTTTATAATAATAAGAAATAATAGTGCTCTTCCCAAAGAAGACTAAATATAGTGGAACTATTTTAAACCAAAATGATTACTGTTTGATCACATCAGAAGCTGATGAGGCCTGAAATTACTTTTGTCAAGTCTGTATATTTAGATGTAAAATAAGCAGCAATAATACAGCAAAATAGGCCCCCGTACGTTACTTTCTCTCTGCCCAGATGAGAGCTAAATCCTGGTTAATTTGGGCTTTAAGTTGGAGCAGGTTAACAATCTTCCTGGAAATCCGCTTTAATCCCGCTTCAGGGATCTCTTCCGCACGCCGGAACATCCCTCCCCCACGGCAAGAGCTTTCACTCCAAAATGATTACTGTTTGTAACACAAAATAACAGCTTAAAATGTTATAATGCACTCTCGTTGTCCTACGACCTCTCCATAATAACAGGGGCCTTTACGTTCCTGCACTTCCCTCTTTAATGTAAATGAACAGCAATCTCTTTTTTCCCGGACCAGGCAAAAACAGACTAGGTACTTATTATACTGTAAATGCAGTTCTTTTTGTTGTCCCATTTAGTACTTATTTACATGTTTTACATGTCTTTGCTGGGCTCATTCCCTGATATTTCTTTTCATCGGGTTTGGCCCTTTGAAATATTAGCATTAAACTTGCACTGATTCCATTCATTCTGGCACGCAGGGGGCAGCTTACCTGGAAAGATAAGATCATTTCACAAGGGCAGTCTCATTTCCTGTTTCTAAAACAGGACACAGAGAGACCCGGGGTCCCTGCTGGCGCACCACCTGTCGAGTTTTGCATCAATCACATCACCAGGCCTCTGGCTTTTGAGAGGCAGTGGTCAGCCAATTGGGCTAGGATGCGCCATGTAAACCACTGCCTATTAGTTCATTCGACATAGGAAAGTCTGATCGTTTTTTAAGTAGGACAGACAGTAAAGTTATGGGTCATTCAGGCATGAGGTCCTCCCTACCAGTTTCATAAAACGATTTACAGGCTCTCAAGGGTACGGAGTTAGTTTTGAGGGCTTATGTGTATGTTTGGGGTTTCACACCTTGAAGAGATCATTACAACTGAAGCTACTTCTGCTGGGCAATAGCAGAGCCAGAAATCATAGCGTGGGTGGTCCGGTAGAAAATCAGGTGGTCCAGTACCAGAACAATTCACTTGGTGACAATATCACACTACAGACTCACCTACATATTTTTATCAGTTTGGAAATGACCTGTGGCATTACTAAGACCAAATGAACAAAGAGAAATAAAAAGCTATTCACCTCTCAGCTGCACATTTCCTGTGATTGGTCTTACCACGCACACACATCGTTTTATCATACTGTATCGCTCACTTTGAACGCTCAGTGGGTGGGGCTAAATTTCATCTGCGTGGGCTCAGGATGGCATCATCTTTCCTGTGACAGCAGCCTGTAATGTGTTACAGTCCACAACAGATATCCTCCCTTAATATACCTTTGATGTGGGCAAACCTCCAGTGCTGGTCAAATTTGGCTGTACTCATGAATTGCTAATTCAGCACGAGGAGCCAGGATGATTGTTGGTCGACATTTCACAGATATCAGCAGGACGTAAATAAGCGACGCAGATAGATTTTTTTGTGGGAGGGGTTATTTTTATGGGGGATGTTCAGTATTTAAAAAGCCACGTGCGCATATCTCATCGTCTCTGAGTCTTTGCGGTATGTCACAGCCAGAGCGTGTGGTGTTTACGTGTGTAGGGATGATGGGTAAGGCAGAGGAGGTAGCAGTAATGGGTGGGAGTCACAGCCGGTGCAGTGACAGAGGGAGCAGAGGTCACCCTGGTGAAGCTTTGGGCAGTGGCAGGGAGGATGCATGCAGACCTGGCCTCCTTCTGCACCACGGTATCCCAAATACTCCTCTGGAGGCCTGCTGAGGGACTCCGCTCCTCGGGGACATGGTGCAAAGTTTGTTTGGGCTGAGACTCTGGAATTCTGCATTCCTGGTAGACCGAAATGCCCCAGCGTAGTTCTGGACAGAGCACTGAAGTGACATCACTCAGGAATCAGATATATAAGGCGATGGGGCATCAGAATGGATACTATATTCTGAAAGGTCCTATGACAAGGACATGTGATTTACGTTGCAACAGTGCCAAGTATAATGGTTCTGGTACTTTAGTGTGAATGGGCTTTGCCGGTTAGTTACCATGTGTTACATCACTAGACCTGCCAGGGGGTTTTAATTTGCTTATTATTCCCAGCCTTATTTGTTCTGTCTGATGCATGGTGATAGATGGGGGTTGACAGGAGAGAGAGTGCAGTAGGAGAAAATCTCAAATGATTGCAATAAAGACAAAATACACATGAAGAGAACATGTGTTTTCATTACCATGTATTGGATTATTCCCTCCCCCCCCCCCTAGATGGCACATATTCCTACTCTGAAGCTTATCATAGAAAACCAATTATTAATTATTTTTTATGTTTTGATTACACATGCTTAACGTGGGATGTACCAATAAACTAAATCATCTGAGATTGAGGCTTTAGACTAGCCTATGAAGTAATGCACCCCTCTTTCCTACCAAAACAATCTAACAGGCTCTTGTGCTTTTGTATAATACAATCATATATTTCTGGTGGTAAATGGCAACAATATATTTGCAGTATGTGACTCTGCAGGCTAAACCTCTGTGCCTGTAATCAGAAGGTTGCTGGTTCAAGCCCTTCCTTGCTGTATAGTAAGATGTCTGTGGGCCCTTAAGAAAGGCCCTTAACCCCCAGCTGCTGGTGGCTGACCTTTTTCTGTCACCCCCAATCTTGCTCTCACCTGGATGTATGTCTTATGGAAAAGTACGATGGGGTAAAGAGAAAAAAAACTCCATGGGTATCAGTGAAATATCAATATACATAAAAAGACTCTAATATTAAATATATGAAATGCAGGGTGCCTGCTTAGACCATCAGATTACTGTGTAATCAGATCGTAGAGTAGTGCTTTATTCAGCACTTTTCATAATTGACCTCTTCCTGTTTTAAATATGCCTTCATTTGAAATTTAGCCTGAAAGCTCAGAACTCACAGAGGTTCGGTGCTTATTACCGTGCAAAGCTCACGCTACCGTCTCTGGTGGCTTCATTTTCCAGGCTGCATGGAGACCCCGCTCTGTTGTCACGGTGATAGATTCATATGATCCTGCAGGGCTGACCCAGTGAAGTGGGAAGTGCATTAAAGGCAAATCTTTCTGTTCTTCAGGTCCAAAAACACTCAGGCAGAACTGAGAATACGGCCGTCATAATGGCCATTTGCCACTTCATACAACATCTCACATAAAGTACGTTTCCAGCCAATTTCCTAAGATTTCCTCATTTAATGCCCACCCCTGTGCTCATCCATTTGAGCCCCAGACAGCGGTATACAGTCTTTTGCTTGCAGAAAAACTAAGGCATACACTCACCAGTGGTGGCGCCAGTGTCAGGCTAATGAGGCCTTAGCCTGGAATATTTTAGCAAAGCTTTCTTAGTCATGTTTTGTTTATTATATGCACAATGTATAATGTGGTTGTTCAGAGTGGCGTTGGACACAGAGCTAATATATTTTGAAAAGAATAGACGGATAGAGTTTTACCATTTTCAATGTTTAACTCCAACTCATTGACAGGACTCTAGGCTAAGCCTCGGATGTCCTATTACCTTAGAACTGCCCCTAATATTTTGTTGTATTTTTGTTCATAAAAAATCAATAAAAACTTTTCGTCAAAAAAAAAAAACTGCCCCTAATAGTTACTAAAAAGTCACAAAAAAACTGTTTCTATAGCAATCAGGATCAAGGGAGATGGAGATTACTTTCCATTAGCATTAACAGCTGGTAAAGTACATCGAAATATGGGTTAAAATACACTCAATTACTCTTTAGGCACCATGGTCACTTTTATTCACCAAAATGTACTCAAGGAAGTAGTTTAGGATACAGATTTAACAAATATTTAAAATTTTCTAACAGATAATTAACACAAATATTAGCATGTTTCATTGGAATCAGTGCTGGCACTGACAGTTAGCTTTTAGCCTTACTGGAAATTATGGGATGAGTTTATGGTTACTTCCAAGCAAACGAGGGAATGTTAAAGTGGTTGTGTTGGACAGTCAGATAAACAAAGATTTTTGTGATTTGTGGCTGTAGAACACTGGAAACACTGGAAAACTTTCAAATGCCACCCCCCAGAAATGTTACTTGTTCCTGAATGTCTTGTGATTCAATTTTACTATATTTTTCAAGCAGGTATAATCAGTTTCTCCATGTAACACCTCCTATTGAAACCTCCATTTGAAGCACTCTTCTCCAAAGTTTATTTATCTCATATATATTTTAAACATATTTTCTTAATGGTGCCTTCTTTGCTCACCAGGACTTTTTCCCATGGTACCCAACCCACAGAAATGCAGGCGATCATGCCCTTTATATAACAATCTTGAACAGCAGCTGACTCAGATGCCTTTCTGGAGCGGGCCCCCGTTTTGTGAGGCTTTTTCCTATTTACCTTGGCGTCTGCTGCGCTGCTCAGCTGCCCGCAATGAGCGGAGATGATGCCGGAGGCGGGCGCGGATGGTGGATTCGAAGGCCGCGGCTCGTGAGGAGAAATCATTTGCTCGACGGTCATGCGGCTTTTATATATACAACATAATAAGTCAGGTCACGTGACAGATTCAGAAATGATGCACGTTTGTTTGGTGTAGCACCATGCAGGGTGTCAGAGGTTCCTAAGTCCAGTATCTTCACATCCTGTCGTTTTCTCTGTCCGCATTGCACTCTTATTCGGATGATTCAGTGTGGGGATAAACTTGCCTGGAAATCATGATCAGTTCAGGGAATTTATGTGTGGGATAAATCTGGAAACACAAGCGATACCCCAGACTATCAGTTTACACTAGCAGTGTCATTTTCAAAGAGGAACAACAGTTGTACAATTGTTGTAGTTTGCAGTATGACATATTTAACTATTCTTAGTGTTTCATAACATGGTAATTGAATAATTAACCCACGTTACCCACACTCTGTTGAGCTTTAGTCAGTGATAAGCTACCTGTTTCATTTTCCAGCAGATCCAGCAGGCCCAGCCACTGATTTGCTTTTGCCCATTGTTTATTTAGCCTGTGAGATTTCATTGTCTTGGATGGGATCTGCTAGCTATTGTTGAGGACCAGCCTACTTTGCCATTGAGCTTCGGAAAGTAAACATGGCAAGGTTAATGCACAAGCCTGAAACTACGGAAGGGAAGGAAATTAAATTCCTCAGACTCGACATGATTGTATCATACCGTTATTTCAACACTTGACTGTTTAATTTGGCTGGCGTCTGCTTCATTCATTCTGGAATGAAATAATAAACATTGCACCAATAATCGGTAAGTTAGGATCTTCTTCTTCAGTGTCAAAATGGACTGTTTTGCTTAGGTCTATTATACTATATATTTTTTTCAAGCCATGCTGTGATTGGGTAAGTTAAGGCACCAATCAGTAGAATCTTTTATTTGGTGCCTGGCAGGGCCACAAACCCACTGTAGGCTAATTAGATGGCTCCCAGCCGGCTGCTTTTGATGGGCAAGGCAGGGCCTTCTCTGCTTCCACCATCAGGCAGTCACTCGACATCATGATGCCACATTTTGCCTTCTGCAGTAGCAAAGAAGAAAGAAGCAGTTCATTGAAAAAGCCAGTTGTCTAAAAACAGACACTTCAACTGACTGTGGAAAGATCAACACTGGCCGTTTCGGAACTGGGACACTTTTGAAAACCATGGAAATGTTCCCTTGCATTTTTTAATGCACATGTGAAGGAATAGGTCTGACAAGTATAACAAGGATCTTTTCTTGTTCTTTAAAAGCACAAATAGAAATGTGACTGTGCTATCCTATTCTATCTATCTATCTATCTATCTATCAACACAACTTTGTGATGTTTAGATACATCCTGGAATTAAGAATGATGGACAAATGTCCAGTCACCTCATGATGCTGACCCAGCTCTTCTGTGAACCTACAGAAAGAATTTTATCAGATTGGGAAATATAAGTGTGTGAAATATAAAATTACCTTCCTAGCTCATATTAACTTTAATATTTCAAAAGCATGCCGAATTTAGCCTCCTCTAAGAAGCCATTAACTCCGGTGCATACTTATTAGGTCAAAGTATATTCTAGATGAAGAATTCTTCTGGTCTCTCCCACCATTCTTGGTGGCTTATGCCATGATATCTTGATTATATGAGAAGTAACCCCTTGGGAAGGAGAGGTAGTTGACAAAACGGCACTGTGGAATTCGAAGGAAATCGAAGAAAGCAGAGATGTTTCACGTCTAGCCAAAACATTCCTGTATGCAAGGTAGCGGACTGCAATACCATCTGGAATTCATTCTCCTCCTGGAGTCTGTTCAGGCATGTGCTGGCTCACTGCTCTTCCCAATCCTGTGCATCCGCCCCCATCACCAAAAAATGTTCGAAAGAGCACAAATACTTGTGTAGTTAAGTAGGGTATCCAAGGAACATTTGTCACGTATTGCTTTATTTCAAGGCTGCTACTGGAAGCCACGAACAGGCCAAAGATGCAGCTGGGATGACGTACGGCAAGGATGATTCCGGAGGACGGGAAGCGGCAGGGCCCGCGCCGTTCTGTGCCAGAATGGGCCCTCTGCAGTGTCAGGCCTTCTGCCCAAGTCTATCCAGCATATTTGCAGCAAAGAAGATTCAAAGGTAGCCGGAAGCGTTTCATCGATGTATCAAGAGCAGGATTTGTCTTATCATTCATGATTGTCTGGGGGCCTGTGTTCTCCGCAGCTGACATAGCATGGGAATCTGCTGAAGTCAGTCTCACGGACGTCGTACTAGAACATGGTTACCAGATAGTAAAATGCTCAGTTTATGAGCAAGGAACAGGCCCACGCCCATGGAGGTTTTAAACGATCACCACATGTGGTGTAAATCCGAATCTTTTTCTTTTTATGGCTTTATCATATTCCTATAAAGGAGCATTATATTTCTCAGCTAGGGTGGCATGGTGGTGCAGTGATTCACACTTTTGCCTCACACCTCTGGGACCAGGGTCTGAATCTCTGCCATGGCTGCATGCGTGTGGAGTTCACATGATCTCCCCATGTTGTTGTGGGGTTTCCTCCAGGTAATCCAGGGGAATTGGAGTTACCAAATTGCTTGTAGGTGTGCATGTGTGAGTGAATGGTGTGTGAGTGAATGGTGTGTGAGTGTGCCCTGCAATGGGTTGGCACCCCATACTGGGTTATAAAAGATGTATATTACTGCCCATAGCAGCAGTTTTCAGCCCTTCTTAAGTCAAATAAAATCAGGTCAGAGCTAGGGACCCCCTAACATTATTGTTTTATTACAAAAGTAACTAAGAACTTTGGGGGCTAATATTTTTCACTTAAGGGAGGTCCATCTTGAATATTTTTTCCATTGTGTAAACTGGATAATTAATGTGTATTTTTGGGGCACGGATGCCTGAGTGGACAGAATGGAAACGGGCAAGGCGGCTCCAGCTGACCTGCCGGATCCGGGGTGGGTCCGTCATGGCGTGATAGACATGGCAATTACATGTATCAATGATCACAATCTTACAAATGTAGTATGTTAATTTGTCGACATATTGAGTTACCGCTTTAAACCAACACAAAATAAATTGACAAATATGTGAATAAAAAGTCATCTGTATTTGATAGGATTATTTCAGGGACGTAGGTGTGTGTGTGTGTGTGTGTGAGCGTGCATGGTGTGTGAGCGTGTCATCCTGGGCTGTTACCTGCCTTGCACCTGTAGTCTCCAGGACCCTAAATGGGATAAGCAGGAAAAAAATGGATAATTATTTAATGTATTGTGTGGTTAATTAGTATTTGGATTTTTGAAACACAATATGTAAATAAAACTTAAAAATGCATAATAATGGATTATCACTACTAGTAATTAGTTACTCACGGATTGTTTCTTACACACCTCACCCCTAGCAGAGTCTAACTCATAAGTGAAGTTTTGACAGTAGTGCGGTAAGAGAAATAAGTAAAAATACAAAATGACTGAGATCATGTAGGAATATCTCAAGCACTCGAAAAATCAGAGGCAGAGCGCTCTGGCAAGGTGTGATTTGGACAGAGGGAGGTCTATATTTAAACCCTGGGTATAATAATTGGGAGAAGTCTTTTCTTTAATAGGCTTTTCCTTTGGTAAATTGTGGTACTGATTTGAATGTGAATTATCTCTGCCATGGCCTTCTAGAAACATGCTGATTTACACCACGGTCAATTTTTCTTCAGTGGATTTTGGTCAGATTTGATATTTAATTTAATATTCATACGAATTTCAAACCAAGCATAAATTAAAGCTCAAAACCAAACCTATCATCTATCAGCAGGGAAGGAGAAAGCAGAGCACTTTGGGTAAGACTGATTTCCTTTCAGTGGAGATTCTGTCTCTCAACGCGAAGCGAGTTCTGATCCAGTCACTGCATCACTCTTCTCAGTGCTGTCTGCTGAAATAAGGTAGGCTATCAGAATCCAGAGGAGCTTGTGATAAGGGTGGGGGTGATTATCAAGAGTGAAATGACAGTGAGGTTAAAATAAGCCTTCTGGTCTGCTTGGGTGTCTGTAGAGTGCTTATTTCCTCACAATGATGTTCTATTCCCTGCACAGAGGCCTGTGTTTAACAATGCAATGGAGGAGAAACTCCAAACCAATCCCTCTATGTCATTCCTTCCCAAATAGAAACCGAACTGTTAATTTATCCATAATTTACCCTCAGTACTAATTCTACACTGCCAGCAGGTATTTACCAGGAGCCTTCGAAGCACCCGGTTTCGGTCGGAGACTGGACTCTAAAGGCACTAAGCAGTCTTGTACTTTATTCATTTCTCTTCATCTAATCTGAGTGTTGTTGCCCTAGGATTTTATTACGATATCGTTCTCTGAGTCATTAACCTTATTGTGGAAAGGAGAGCTAGTTTTATGTGACAACATAATTGATATTCTGGGGGGCAGGAACCGTACAATGCCTTTACAATTGTTTAAGTGACATTGACCACTGCCATGCTATGGATCTGTAGTGCTTGAAGAGCTTATAGTTTCAGCATTACTGCTAAAACATTGTATACAGGCAGTCCTCAGGTAACGAATGACAGCTGTTCCCTAAGTCTGTGGAATTTGTAAGTCAGAAGAGTAATAATAATAATAATGCGGTAATGATAAAAGTAACTACATATGTTACCGTACTGTAGCTTGAGCCGCTGAGCCACCGGAGCCGCGCAGTGTTTTTCTGAGCGTGAAAAAGTAGTGTGTGCGTTTGTTATTACGAATCACTGTATTTAACCCGAATTTTTTATATTGTTGGATGTATGACAGTCTGTTGGTAAGTACAGGTTGCCTGTAAGTTGGACACTCTTTACTTGGGGACTGCCTGTAGTTTTCTTTTTTTACCTCCACTGTAGCTGGATGCTCTGGAAGATTAGTAAAGTATTACTGGCAACTCTTTTTTTATTTTTGACTTGTTGTTGACCAGTTTCCCAGGGTTTTTAGGATAGCTACGCTAAGCCAAGAAGTCTTGAGCTCCATGCTTGTTTTTTATATTTTGTCCCGTAATTTGTTTTATTTTTTCCCTACAAACCACCAGTTGGCTTTCCCATATGTTACTCATTTATACTTGGATCCCTCAAAGTATAATATTGTTCTTTGAAAATATACTTATTAGAGCTAAAATGGCCGATTAGTGAGACTGTCATCAGCATCTCTGTGTCTATGCTAATGTGGTACATCATGCTGCACTCTACATTTTTTGAATATTTCATATTCTTGCTGAGGGTAGCTTTTGAGTGTTTAAGTTCTGTAAACTGGACAAAAATACATGATGTTGTTTCACGTGAAATTAGTGAAAATAGGCATTGTTGGGTTGCGGTTGGTTGGAGACTGAACAGGGTAAATGACCTCGTCCAGTATGTTTGTTGATTTGTTTCACCTTGTTCCTTATTATTAATCAGCGTGTTATGTTTTGTGTCAGGGGGTAGCACCCAAATGCAGGTTAGACACGTATAAATACCTGCCTGAGTTTATGATTTTGGTTCTTTTCCTCTCCACCAAAATGGCTTCTTTATTTTTGTATTCATGTTTCATACATCCCCTTCCTGTCCCACCTTATAACAAACAGTGTTGTCTAATATCCAGACTCTCCACAGTTCCAGCCTGCCACCTCTGTGACCCTGAGCCACCCCCCCCCCCCCCCATTACTCCCTGCCCCATGGAGCTTGTCCCCCAACAGCATCTCAGTCCTTTAATACCCCCATGTGTGCAAAGCTTACTTAAAATTCACATGCCATAGGCTTGATGTATGAGTACTCTAGGGCAACTGGAATACTCGGCTTGTATACTCAAGCCGGTTAAGCAGTGATACTTATGGCTACTTCACCCTGAATATGCCTAACCTTGGCTGCTAAGCAGGGTTGGGGTCAGACAGAACTTGGATTGGAGACTGCTTGGGAATCCTAAGTGATATTAGCTTGCTGGGTTAGGCCACAGTGCCTGTAATTTGAGGGTCACCAGTTTGAATCCTGTGCTTGGCAGAGTAGCCGCATCTCTCTGAAACAAAAGACCCAGGGGTGCTGGATTTATAGCTTACCAGCAGCCATACCAGCTGCAGTTCAGACCAAGTAATCCATCTGAAGCTAAGCTGGTGTGGGCCTGGCCACTGCTTAGGTGAGAGACCAACTAGGAAAGTTGGGTTGCTCTGGAAGAGGTGTTGGGATGCCCAGACATTCTGAAGTCTGTGTGGATGCCAATGCCCCGGTGCAGTGACGAGGACTTTGTGCAGTAAAAATGGTGCCGTCCTTTGGATGAGATGTAAAATCAAGGTCCTGAGTCTCTGAGATCAGCAAAGATCCCTGGGCATTTTTTCGAATGAGTAGGGGTGGTACCCTGATGTCCTGGCCAAAACTTCCCACTGTGGCCCTTTCAAATCTGGCCTCTTAATCATCCCCTATTTCTAACTGGTGAATTCTCTCCTGCCCCTTCACCACCTTAGCTACTGTGTGGTGAGCGTACTGGTGCAGAATGGCTGCCATCACGTCATCCAGGTGGGGGCTACACAGTGGTGGTGGTTGAAGTGGCTCCCAATTGGTTCTGTAAAGCACTTTGCGTGTCTTAAAATGTGCTATATAAATGTAGCACTCATTCATTCATTGGGGTCCCTGTGTTCAGATCCCAAGGTTCACTCTCAGCTCTTATGTGTGTGTATGTCTTAAGAAAAGAAGAGAAATATGGGATATATGAAAAAATTAGCTCCATTGTTCCCAATGCCTTTCCGTGAAGCACTTATGGCGCTTTTCCACTGCCACTAAGAACCAAGCTGTACCCGAGCTGTACCGCAATCTGATGGTTTACCATTATAAATGATGCGAGCCGTGCCCAAGCCATACCCGAGCCATACCGCAAACTGATGGTTTACCATTACAAATGATGCAAGCCATACCCGAGCTGAACCCGAGCCGTACTGCAATCTGATGGTTTACCATTATAAATGATGCGAGCCGTGCCCAAGCCGTACCCGAGCCATACCGCAAACTGATGGTTTACCATTACAAATGATGCAAGCCATACCCGAGCTGTACCCGAGCCATACCGCAATCTGATGGTTTACCATTACAAATGATGCAAGCCGTACCCGAGCCGTACCTGAGCCATACCGCAAACTGATAGTTTACCATTACAAATGATGGAAGCCGTACCCAAGCCGTACCTGAGCCGTACCCACGCTAACACGGCCCTACATACTAGCAGGACCAAAGCGTCACTAAACCGAGCTGGTTGCATCATCACCATCTGATTGGCCAAAATGCATGGAGATACCGCTGTTCTGCACATGGATTATCTGAAGGTAAAAGGCCATATTCTATATATTATACATTATTAGTAGTGTCACGCTTTGCAATCCTGGTACCTCAGAACTTGAAAGTTTCCAACCTGCTACTTAAAAAAATACTATAGAACAACTGAACAGAATAGATTCAGAATGCTAATTTATGTAAACAAATGCTAATTCAACTAGCATTTGATGCTAACATAATACAGTGATTCTCACACATGTGCTAGCGGAAATTAGCACATAGTTAAAAAAAAATAACTGCACATAGAATATTAGGATGAATACCGTCTGGACAGTAAATAAGCATAGTTTTGGTTGTACGTCACTGTTGCTCTCCAAACCCGGCAATGCCTTTACTAAGCTGACCCTTCTGCAGCGGAAAACCGAAATGCACTGTAACTAGTCTGTTTTTACGGAATGGCTCAGGTTAGGCTCAGTTCTTGTATGCCAGTGGGAAACCGCCATTAGGTAATTGAGACCCAGGCAAAATAGGAGATAAAAAGCAGGGGTGTGTGTGCTTACAACAGCGAAACTCCCCTCTTCAGTCATGGATGCTTTTCAGTTCCTTTCCTCTGTGCAAGATCCCACCCAGGCTATCACACAAGACTACACTTAACTCTGTTGGAAACCACAAAAACGATTTTCACTCTCTTACAGGAAGCAATTATTCCTTCCAGGAGGTTCCCCCTCCTAGTCCCTAATGGATTTCTGCCTACCATTCCCTGAAGGATATTTGCATTATTTCCATGAAAAGCATCATGTTGCCCGCAGATGTTAGTCCCAAGGAAACAAACACTGGTTGTCACTCCAGTAGTGAAAGTAAAATGAAAAATAAGAACGGAGACGGCTTCTAGAGAAAGTTTGCAGAAGGTTTGCCGTTTTGTAACTCAAAATATATATGTTTAGGCATATAAATAGTGATATATGTACCAAAGTGGTTTGGTTACTTTTATACTTTGAATTGTTGACAACAGATGGCTCTTAAATAAATTAAATCCTGCTGCATTTACTCAATCCTCATGTCCAGATCAGATATCTGGAGCAGTGTGAATTCTTTTTAAACAGGGCCAAAACTGTGGCATTGCGGGGAGCGAATAAGTGTAAACGGTTTGTACATTTCTGATGGGACACTGCAGTGCTGTTTATGAAGAAGGTATCATACTGGGAGTTAACTGGCACCCATTTCCAAAGGCATTTGTACTTTGTACAGACTCTACAATACATAAATCTGATAATGATGCTGTAAGTGCTTTGAATGCTATGATTCAATGTAAGTGTAAACGCAGTCATACAGAAAATGTCATCCTACACACAGACGGGCATTGATGGTCGATATTCAGAATGCACGTTATCTGGTGGCACTTAATGTTTCAAACGTAAACAGGGTGAAATTCAATGGCATATGAGAAAGTTATTATATATTGTGGTGGGACACAACAATTTAAATACAAAGGTGTATTTATTGGCCGGGGGGGGGGGATGGTACAGGAGGGGGTGAACAGATCCAAATTACATACTGGAGGTACCCATCCTCCCAGTTCCTACGCCCTGGCTTACATTCGGTTTTAAGTTGTATCACATATAATTAACTGTGGGGTAAGGATACATGAATATTACAGACAGAACATTTCTTAAGGGATTTTCTTGGCACACAGCCAAGAATCTTGAGTTTTTTTAAATTACATTCATTATTAGCACTTCCCCAGATGCATAATTCAGTGCTTACATCTGCAATTTTATTATAATCCATTTTTTGACAGTCAAGTATATATTGTTACATGGCCTCCCAGACAGAAAGACTGATATGTCTCTCTCTTATTGACACGCACCTGTCCTTTCACCCAGTCTGTGTTGCCCATAGAGGAAGTGTGGCATGAGTGGCAGGAAGTAAAGTCAGCATGATTCTGGGGTACTTTTCTACCCAGGGGTCTGTTATTGAGAAGATTACTGCAATTATAGTGTACACATTCCAGACAGGCTAATCCCGAACGTTAGCTTAGTGCCTTGTTAAAATGCTTTTGGTAATGGGATATAGTTTTAAGTAAATATGCTAAATTAGGACATGAATTCCATTTCCTAAGCACTTACAATGTTTATTCATGTTTCTACTGCAGTCTCCTTGACTCATTTTAGAGTTTACGGCACAGGGTGAATCTAAATTAATATAAGATCAACTTTATGGATGCCAGGGGCAAATTCTTCTGCATACAGCAGTAAGGTCTGTAGAACACAGATGAACATCCACATAATGCAAAAGGGACCAAGTGTAAAGGTGATACAAAGAGTGCATACAAGTAAACGTAGTCCAAGCAAATTACAAAAGTACACAGTATGCGATTAGAATATCCAGAATAGAGCTGAGCTGTGACACATTGGTTAACAATGAGCAGAAATCTCATTTTGTAGTGCATGGTCACCGTCTACTCAAGTTCCTGCTATTTAAAGAAACGGTTCCCAGATTGTTTTTATTTTTATTTTTTAACGTTACCACAGCCATACAAAAATGTAGCCACTAAACCCCACTTGAATGTGTTTAGAAGAAAATATATTTATGGTTTTGACACTGAAAGTGCTGCTTCATTTTTAAAAAGATTCAGCGAGATGTGAAAGAATGGGCTGCAGGCCTCAAGCACATTGTGTATTGGGGTGGAGTTCTCACTGCGCATGTGGCAGATTAGCACCTACCAAGTTTCTCCATTTGCAGGGGCTCTTTTGATAGATGCGACTTTTCCTCATAGTTCCTTTGTTCCTTTCCTCAACATTCCTTTGTTTTTCTAAATGGATTTTTGTCTACTCATTTTCAGAGTCAAAATTATATTCTTCTGCGGATTTAATGTTAAATTTCTGAAAACAAACATGACACTGGCAGTGAGACTAGGAGGAGAACTAGCTGAATGCTGAATTCTCTTTTGCTCACATTGCTTGAAACCTAGTTAAAATTCTGCTGATGTCGAGGAAAATAACAAAAAAAAAAAGTCTCTTAGTATCTAATGTGCCTAAAATTACAATATCCCCTTTTTCGTTCTAGATCTCTTTAATGTACCATTGTTCTCTGTCATGGTGGCCACACATTACACATTTGGTCTTTGTTACGTGGTTTTTATGTTTAGATTTGAGTTTGTCTTGCTGGCTGTTTGTCAGAGAGGCTGATGACTGTGTTCTCTCCACTGATTTGAAATTTGACCTTCAGGAAAGCTTCATCTGGAATTTATAGACACATAACAGCACCCAATGTCCTTATTAGCTAATTGCTTGACACTACATTTATGGCTAATAAATGTGTATGCATGTCTATGTTTATAAGTGCTTTGGGGTGGCCATTTTAATTGAACTTGCTTATGATTAGAACATGTCTCGTTTGATTTTTGAAAGCTGCAGCGTTTTGTAGTGGATGGGTGCGTTTTCCTTCTCAGCAGTAAGTGTCCAGTACCTTATTCAAGCTGCACCTCCCAGGTGACTTCAGGTCACCTTGACTCCAAGTGCATAAGCAGCTATTGAAATGGATTGGCAGCTGCAAAATGACTAAGTACTTTGTGATTTTTCTATGCGAACTCTGGCTCCAGTTGCTGTCGCTAATGGGTTTTCTTAATGCAATTATTCCTGAAATGGCGTTGGGCAGTTTAGCCGAAACAGGGCAGTAGGGGGTAACAAAACAGAATGTGCGAGGCTCTGGCTTTTCGCAGTACCACTATCCCCCTGCCTCTTGTAGGCCATCTGCTTCAGTCACCCAGTTAATTACTCAACCTCAGCTACTGAAATCATTTGGTTTATGGATCTCGACTGTGTTCCATTTAATACATGCTCCATGATTTGTGGTCGAGACCTTGAACTGAACATTGCGGCGTCGCTGTTCATTTACTAATGGGCAGCTGCCCACTAAGGGTTTTATTCAGGCTTTTGATGGCTTGCCCTTAGAAACCCCATCACAAACAGAATTAATAACAAGTGAAGCGGATCCGGCAGCAGCGACTCGGGTCTTCTTATGGGCGCGACAGGTCCCGTAGATTTTGGCAGCCGATGATGCAAGTAGATTCGGGCACCCCTCACACTGACAGTCTGGAAACTCCACGCCGTAGCTCAAGAGTTCTGAGACCCCAGATTTTGTTCCATTGAAGCCATTAATATGCTTATTGGAATAATTATCCTAACTTATATCAGGTGTGGATCGGTGGAAGGAATACTTCGAAGACCTCCTCAATCCCACTGACATGCGTTCCAATGAGGAAGCAGAGTCTGGGGACTTGGGGGTGGACTCCCCTATCTCTGGGGTGGAGGTCACTGAGGTGGTTAAAAAGCTGAGATCCGCCCCGGAGTTCCTCAAGGGCTGTTTGGTCCCTGTACGACCGGTGTCAGAGCTTGGTCCACATTGTCAACAGTAAGTCGGACTCGTTTCCGGTGAAGGTTGGACTCTGCCAGGGCTGCCCTTTGTCATCGATTCCGTTCAAAACTTTCATGGACAGAATTTCTAGGCACAGTCAAGGCGTTGAGGGTGTCCGGATGATGACATCAGGATTAGGTCTCTGCTTTTTGCAGATGATGTGGTTCTCTTGGCTTCATCGGACCATGACCTTCGGCTCTCACTGGAGCAGTTCACAGCCGAGTGTGAAGCGGCTGGGATGAAAATCAGCACCTCCAAATCCGAGACCATGGTCCTCAGCCAGAAAAGGGTGGAGTGCTCTTTCTGGGTCGGGGAGGGAGTCCTTCCCCAAGTGGAGGAGTTTAAGTATCTTGGGGTATTGTTCATGAGTGAGGGAAGGATGGAGTGGGAGATTGACAGGTGGATCGGTGTGGCGTCAGCAGTGATGCGGGCGCTGCATCAGTCTGTCATGGTGAAGAAAGAGCTGAGCCAAAAGGCGAAGCTATCGATTTACCAGTAGATCTACGTTCCTACCCTCACCTATGGTCATGAGCTGTGGGTAGTGACCGAAGGAATGAGATCGCGAATACAAGCGGCCAAAATGGATTTCCTCCGCAGGGTGGCTGGGCTCTCCCTTAGAGATTGGGTGAGAAGCTTGGTCATTCGGGAGGGACTCAGAGTAGAGCCGCTGCACCTCCACATCGAGAGGAGCCAGAAGTGGTGGCTTGGGCATCTGGTCAGGATGCCTCCTGGACGCCTCCCTGGTGAGGTGTTTCGGGCATGTCCCTATGGGAGGAGGCCCTGGGGAAGACCCAGGACACGCTGGAGACACTATGTCTCTCGGCTGGCCTGGGAACGCCTCGGGATTCCCTCAGAGGAGCTGGACGAAGTGGCTGGGGAGAGGGAAGTCTGGATTTCCCTACTTAGACTGCTGCCCTTGCGATCCGACCTGGAAAAGCGGTAGGAGATGGATGGATGGATGGATATTTCAGGTGTTCATGGTGTTTCACCATCTAAAGAGGCCTGTAATTTTTGTAGGCTTGGGCTCCCGTGCCGTAAATGATTACTTACACTCTGTGTGTCTGCTGTCCTCTCTCCTGTGTTGCTCTCCACATACATGTGCCAAATTAATTTCTCTCCCCCCCCCCTCCCCTATGACCCCTGTTTTCTTCACCTGCTGCATACATTGATTCAGCTCCTGCTGCCTTGCCTGGGGTATGTGGGTGGTCTGGGGGGGGGGGGGGGGGGACTGGATAAGAATTGGATGTAAAATTGGGAGAAGTGGGGACCCCAGTT
>JAODLD010000030.1:3905210-3919037 GCA_026781065.1 Mormyrops boulengeri | reverse complement strand
CCCCCCCCCCCCCCCCCCCCCCCCCCCCCCCCCCCCCCCCCCCCCCCCCCCCCCCCCCCCCCCCCCCACCCTCGCTCTCCCTGTAAATATCTGGCAACCCTGGGTTGCCTTAAACGTCGGCCGTGGAGAAGGTGTGGGCGAAATGCTTAGTTCAGAGAGTTCCCCACAGTCGAGCAAGAGACTCACTTCCACAGTCATCCACCTGAGCAGTGAGTATGAGACTAAGAGAGTGTGTGGATGAGCATTTCAAGTAACTATATGCCAACCTATGTGGGGCACTGCTTGGCGGGGGTGGGGGGGTGTGGTTTTGTTGTCACTTGTAGTTTATGACCTAAATAGGCAGCGAGGTTGTCTAACCCCCCATGTGTTTGGGGCATGAGGCGAGCCGGGCTTGTCAGCGGGGCCCAAGGAAAAGCTGATGAAGCGGGAGGTGTTTACCTTGCTTCATTGGCACGGGTGTGTGTGTTGCCATTGTTTTGGGCTATAAACACCTCTGTTCAGATAACAAGCCTGTTAAACTGTTATTTGACAGGAAGTTGTAGATTAGAGGTAGACAGAGAGCCAAAGACGTGTCTAAGGCCACTTTGGTGATCAGTACAGCAAAGCTAATAATATTATTACATATTAATCGAATTGGCGTCTGCATTCAGAAACTACAGGGGCCTCATCATGCACTGTTTTATTTCTTTTGTGGAAGAAGACCTTTAATTATCAGCAAGGCTTCGCCCGTCCTGCTGTTTCAGCAGCCTCTCATCCCGTCTTTTTGCTGGCCGCTGCAGTTTTCCGCTTCCTTGGCCCTTGGCTACCGTGCGCCATCTGCTGGTCGTCAGCAGGGTGTTGCAGTTATGAGGAAACCTAGGAGCGTTTTTACTGGCAGCCTTCTCAGTATGAATCTCTGCTTGGGGCAGCTCTGATGGGCCAAGCTAATAAAAAACTGCTGGTATTAGCTGTTTAGCTAAGCCTTCTGTGTATTCCAATGAGTACTGGGCCTGTGCTTGGCCGTCACAAAGCATCCTGCTAATATTACCACATCAGGGGAGTTTGGCAATTTCACATGACCAGGACCGCACCACATATCAATGATCTCTTAAGGTTTAAAGGTAACCATACATGCTGTAATACCAATGCTTTGTTGGTTGACTAAGTATAAAATTTGGGGTAGTTCATTATAATGAATCCCTAGTACAGCGGTCAGCCCTCGTTCAGGCCAGTCCCCATGAATGGCTCCCCATCACTCCTCTTTCCCTCATTCTCCCGCCACAATTGTTTTAGCTGCTGTGCCATTTTGTGCTCAGGTTCCATCTGGTACTCAGGGAACAGGGATGGGACTGTGCTGCTGCCACATGGGTGGAGGTTCCCATGATGCAACTGGTGTGGGGGGGAGGGGGGTAATGAGATTGTGTAAGCCTAGGATTCATTACTCTGCTTAACAGTGGCCCCCCTGCTGTCCTATTAACGGGTTTTTAGTCAGCTGCTAACGAGGATTCTGTTACCACAGTCTTCGCATCAATGGCCACTTAGCTAATGCTAACGTCTAGGAATCCCTTGCTAACTGTATTATACCGCGGCAGGTATTTTAAGGCGGCCTCGTGGCTGTGTATAAACATACTTGAATATCGCACATCAGGCATACTTCGATGTAGCCATTTCTAGCAATTAAATCATCCAGTTGCTTAGAAGACAGTTATGCTTAACTGCTGATTTTTAATGGCTGCAACTGAAATATGGCGGCTTTGACGTAGGTATAGCTGCTGTAGCCATTGCAGAAATCCCATCCTCAAGCGCTGCTCCCGCTCTTCTCTTTGGAATGCAATCATCTTTTCGTTTGTTTACATCTTTGTTAGCACAATTCTTTAAGTATAATTCACAAAATTAACAGTGGTCACAATGGGAACTCTCTGTTTTTTATTAATATAATCGAAAATACTGACTACCAATGTTCATTTTTTATTTTTTATGGTTGTTCATTCAATCCTACAGAATTATTTAGTCTGTAGAAGCGCTTTTGGCTCAGTGCAGAAAAAAACTCCTTGAAGAGCATTCATTTCAAGATTCATTTCAAGATGCCCTTCGTGCTTTAAGCACCTCCTTGCCCAGAAATAACACGTTAGAGGTACTCTAATGTTACAGTTGACCAGAAAGGTTATTGGTCACTATTTTGATAGGCAATAAGTTTTCAAACTGATGTCACTTTTAAAAGCATAACTCAGAATAGACTTCAGTATCTACCCTCTGGCCCACCAAGTGGGACTAGGACAACACCACCCACACCATGAAGCCCCCCCCCCCAAAGGTTGCTGTTTAAAGGAGTGGAGAAAAACAGTTAATAATTAGCAAATAATTATTATTCAAGAATAAGATGGGTCAAGTTTACTGACTGCCTCTTTGTGTCTGTCTGCTATTAGTAAAGGCCATCATGCCAGATAAATAGGTAAAATCCATTAATTAAAGTCTCAAAGCCGGAATCCCACACTCTATGGTTGGTCTGTCTGAGTGTGGAACTGAAACAGGAGAACATGTTTTAATGACTTATGTTGGTTTTTGCTGTTTCACTTTTGCTCCCTAATTGAGCAAGATTGTCATGCTTATCTGCACAAGTTGTGCAAATCATGCATATTCCAGTGCAGCTTTTGTTTAATGTTTATTCTTAGCTGTAGAGGGTTGTCCAGCCTAGGAAGGGGAGAAGTGGCTTGGCTGGTGGGGATGGACTAAGGATTTTTTTTTTGGGGGGGGGGGATCATGAAATATTCAGGCCCCAGCACATGGTTCCTGGCTGCTGTGGCAGTATGGGTTACTGACAGGCGATAGGGGATCCCGATAATTAATCCCCCCCATCCCCAAGGTGGGCGAGGCCAAAGACCCAGAGGGCCCAGCGGGAAAGGGGGGGAGGAGGAGGAGGAGGAGGAGGAGGAGGAAGAGCAGCCTGCACGCTATGCTCTGCCGGGACTGGGTTTGCCAGTGCGTGTGCTTCTGCCACCTCAGCCGATTCTTCCTCTGCCGGATGTCCTGTAGGTACCACTCCGCCATGCCTCTCCACCTGTGTGTCTCTCACTCGCCGTGAGGCAGGAAACGGCTTCAAAAGGGGTGCGGAGGGACTGTGGGGGTGTCCGTTAAAGGTTTCCAGGGTGCTTCAGACTTTGCTTTGTGTTATGTTACTTCATGGTTTTCTGTTAGAGCAGAGCCCTCAGCTTCCTCACGTCTGTCCCTGGTCCTGAGGTAGCGGCTTGCAGTTTCCTGATCGCGCCCTTCATTCTCCAGGAGCAGCAAAGGGCTGATAAGAAAAAGCAGTGAAATACAAGAAACCAAGCTTATCTGCTCAACTAACTTAATGTAACTTAAATCCTTCGTAATTGTTATTTGCGTTTTTTAACCTAGCTCTGTTTCATGTGTGTGAAGATCATATATGATTTCCTATAGATTTTTATGAGTGAAGGTTTGACACATATATGTTCTCCATAGTTTGGCTGCAGTGCCGCGGCTGACATGACAGCACATGTACGGCGGTAAATTTGAGCCGATGGGGCACCTTTGTCCAGCGGACACACGAGCTGGGTCTCCGCTCTGTTCACGCTTTGTTCCCAAAGCTGAAATTTAAGTAACAACCACAATTAAGGAAGAGCTTCTACCACCTTGTGTGATCCAGTGCCACCTGAGCGTGACAAGTCTGCCTTTGCCTGGCATTCATCGCAGTCTCCGATCAGCAAGTGGAGATGTATTCATCCATATCGTAAGGGAGACTCAGACAGTCTCAGTTGTTTTCATGACCAGAGAACCCATCTCTGTCCCTTCAGACTGGCCATGGCGATGCCTAACGTGTAATGAGACTGGGAAGGAGAACTAAAACGCAACTTGGCCGGAGCTGACTGGCTTGATTCTGTTGGGGAGTGACTAAGCTGAAGAAGCTAACCCTGGGTATTACTTAGTGCCAAGAAGGAGAAGATTGTATTTGTGGTTTGGGCAGGTCTGCTCACCCGAACTTGCCTCCCAAGAACAAACTTGGGCCGCAATGAATCATGGGATTGGTCTCGTTTGGCGAGGATGCAACCAATGTATCCATGATATTTGTGGTATGGCAGAAACAACATCTGGGATTTTTACTGTCCTCTGTACTTCTGTTCCAAAGTTTTGAAACTGGTCTTCAGCAGTGGAAGATGTAAATCGGTTAAACGAGAACACGAGTATGGTCAAGTATGAATATTAAGAAACACCCCCTCTCTTGTGTGTGATCACATGTTGCCAGTAATACCTGATGTGATGGCTGATCAGAAATATTATTGCAACAATTGATCTTCACACCTTGTTAAATCTAAATAATTCTGAGGACACCCTTTTTAAGTAAGGTAACTCACATAGATTGTCCCTTTTGTCTGTAAATTTAAAGGTCAAGTGGAAGTATCAGGGTCTAGAGTCCAACTGCAATTCATCTTCTGGAATTTGATGAAGAATCCCAGGCAAAATATCAAATCCACTTAAACTCCCACTCCATCGCAAGGGGGACTTTTGAGAGATCAGCTGAGGTAGCTCCAAAAAAGAACATGTATCTGCCATCTGTTCATGCTGGTGTGTGTATGCGCATGTCTGCCTACAAACGTCAAGTTGTTCAGCCAAGAGCGTGCATTTCTGCATCGATGCCGCATGTGGCTGCATCGACTTTCCCTCGTCCTCACCACATGAAGGCAGCACGCCGTTCATGCGTCACGGACGCTCTGGCATTGCGAACGGACTCACTTACCATCATGGTGACATGGCGCCGGACCAGTCGCAGACCTGCGGCTCATGAATGCCCTCGTTGAAGGGTAACTAACCAGCATGACGTGCGGCCTGAAGAGCCAGAGGTCCCTGGGCAGGGAAGCCCTTATTATGTTTAGCCTGATTCCGCGAAAGGGCCCCGCGCCCACAATAAGGGACCGTTTAGCCTCTAACAAACTTCCTTTTCGCAGCCCTTGAGGCTCGCTGTGCACTCAGGCTGTAAGGTTTCCCACCTTGGCCATGCAGGCAGCCACGGACCCAGAGGCATGCTGGGAAAACTCAGCGGGAATGCCTGGCTGTCCTGGCCAAGCGGTCTGTGCCTAATGCTCTCTGTACTCTTACGGCAAAGGCATGCTTATGGTGGTTTTACATCAAGAGCCTCAAAATATAAACTTCGGGGCCACTTTTTACGCAGCACCGGGTAGGACCCAGTCTCCTCTCCAAGTCTGAGTTGTGTTTTCAGAGTCGCTTTTCTGCATGCTGCTGTTGTTCTGAGTTCTTTTTTTCACCTGTGGCCTTCCTGTTAGCTTTAGCGAGTCTGCCCATTCTCCTCAGACATCAGCTATTAATAAGATGTTTTCAGTCACCGAACTGCTGCTGAAGAGATGTTTTTGTTTATCAGGTCATTGTCTGTAAACTCCTAACACTGTAGTGTGTGACAATCTCAGGAGGACGGCAGATTCTGACATGCCAGAGCCACAAGGCCCGGTTACTCCTTCAGGCGTCTTGCCCGTTCTGATGTCCAGTCAAATGGCAGCTGAGCTTCTCGAGTGCGTCTGTGTTGTTTATTTATGGAGCGGCTTCCACATGATTTTATCTTTGCAAGAGCGGGCCGACGGCTGTGTCATTTTTGTAATATGTTACAAGAATATCCAGAAAGATGGTTGTGAAGTCACGGGCCAGTAGGTGGCGCCGTGGAGTGGTAAACAGTAATGCTGTGCTTCTTAAGTCTCATTCAGTACGATCGGTGGGGCAAACAGGGTGAGGTTAGTGTGATGAGCTTGCTGGTGTTTCGGTCATGTCTTGAGAAAGGCGCTGTTTTTTGGTGCTGGGTGTCGGGTGGGGAGAGATAGCTCAGGTGGCCTAGGTGCCCTTCGGGCTGTTTCTGCCACCCCTCTTATTATTTGATTATTATTTTATTAGCATGACGAGACTCCAGCAGCGACCGAGAGCATTTGCTCACGCGGTTCCTTTATGGATCGCCTGCCCAAAGTGAGTCATACCCAGGCAACAGATCAGTGTCCGAACTGTGCGAAGGGGTGGGGGTTGGGGGATTGTACTGAGTGCAACCACAGCCTGGATTAAGCTGCGGAGACTGTGTCACATGAGCATAACCTTCAAAGGAAAAGTGGTCTGTGTCTGCAGCAGGAATGAAATTGGCAGGAGAGCGTTGTGGGGAAATTATGGGAAGGCATTGTAAATGTATCTATCTGTAATGTATATATGATTGCATCATTGTATCACTGACAACAGATCAATCACCATTTTGCTATTTTATGATAATGATACTTTATGTGCCACCTGTGCAAACACAAGTACAGGTACTAATTTTAATACTGTTCTGACTGTAGTAAAATCACACTTACTAATGTGACACTTACTAATTTGTTACTTATTTAATTATTGGGTCATAACTTTGATTCTGTCTTTGAAAGTTGAATAAATGTGAAATAGTATTTAAACAACCGTAATCATATGGCCTAAAGAATGGGTTTTGATTTGGAAGACCTGACAAAGTGTGATCCGAGCCTTGGTGTCACAGTGTTAAAGGCCCGTGTGGGGTGTGCTCTCAGTTAGTGGCATCACAGCGGCTTGGGTAGGAGGAGAGCAGATTCGTGTTACGTCTGCATGGCAACAGCACAGCCGTGATGTCATCTTGCTGTTGTCACAGCAGAATGGACTTTTGGCCCCGCCCACTCACACTAACCATATAGGTGTCCTGGTTTGTGTAACAGAAGCCATCGTCTTTAGAAGTCTTTTTACACAAGTGACTGTGTTCTATGTGTTTATGTGTGTGTGTATACATATATGTGTATATATACATACATACACACACATCATATAAACATAAGGCCTACCATCAATTTACATGTCTTTGATTCTGTCTTTGAAAGTTCCTTTTGTTTTAGGTGTTTATTTGTGATGAGTTTCTTTTCTGTTTCTGTTTCTTCTCTTTCACACAATTTTCTCTTTGTTTCCTTCATTCCCTGTTCTGTTCGGCCCTGGTGTTTCTCTCTAGTACTATCCAGTTTCCTGTGACCTTGCAGCACACGTTAAGACACCCAACTCCCAACTCCCAACATCTCTCAGGGTTCACAGGGACAGTATGATCTACATTTAAAAAAAAGATAATCTCTAAGCAAAAAGAAACTGAATGATGGTTGGTCTGAATTGTACCACAGATTTTTCTTACTTGCAAAGTGATATTTGGCTTTCTGATATTGTAAGCCAGTTTACCCAGCATTCTCTTAAAGCTAAGCGAGTGAGATATGTGAGACAGGGTACCCTGGACAGAGAAAATAGACTGTGCGTACCGTTAAATAAAATGATTTTGCAACACTTGATGTTCGTTGGTGCTTAACAATGATAAACTTTGCAGGTGTACGCCTGTACGTGTATTTGATCGTAGATCTTCAGACATTTATCTGTTAGTGTCTTTCATCATGCTTCTTCTTAAGTGTTTGATCATATTTCTTCAGACGTGCCATGCAATAATCCTTCATGCCTACATGTGTGATCAGCTCCATTTAAACGCTGATTAGGGCCCTGTATAACAATGTTATTTCTGTGCTTCAGGTCCAGCTGTCCAACGTCCAGCCCAGAACGGGCCCACCGCAGACGACACGGAGAACCAGAGAAGGTGAGATACCCATAGCTACCCATTTGAGGATGTGCAATAAAATCCTGGCAAGAATATTTCATTAGTAGATTAAATGTAGCTTGAAAACCATATCTGTGACTAAAAGATGGAACAATGAAGGGCAGAAAACAGTACAGTGATTACAGCGCTGTGGCAAACGACTGAACGCTTAGTGCTAGAAACAAGGCTGGTAAACACCTTAGATGACATTTGTGGCGCCATCTTCTGACGGGTTTTGACTTAGCCAGCCGTTTAGCACGCGGCATGCATCTTCCGAGACCGAGTGGAACTGACTGGCTAAGCTGGCGCCCCTAGAAGTCCTCGCACACTCTGCGGTGTCGCCACATGACAGCTTCGTGATGTGGGGGCACCACTAGTAGTACTAGTGCCCTCTGCAGCACCGGCACAGAACAGCTACAGCTGTTAGTGTGGAAGTAAAAAACTTGTACTCACTTTTCTCTTATCTAAATTCTGTTCAGCACCAGGCATGAAGTATGGTTACATGACAGAACTTGAGCAAGAAAAAATTTCTTTATTAAGGCGAGGTGTGCCCAGAGTTGACGGCAGAGAAACAGAGTATCCCCATTGAAAATAAGCGAACCCCCGAACACAGAAAATGCTCAGGTTTTACATATTTCTGCAACTCCCCTTAAAAGGCAATCTTCTGCCCAGTTGGTGAAGTCAGGGGCTCTTGTACGTGAGCAAAGTGCACGATGACCTCAAAGGCGATGATCTTGTGCGCCTCTGCATCCCTTTAGGCTCATGGCCAGTCAGCCAGTCGCCACCAGTTGCCCCCCACCGTTGCTAACCCTTTACATCATGTCCCCTTATTGAACAATACTATGCAATCATGCTAATCAAACTACGCAATAAAGCAAACTAAACTACCCATATCTCATCATATATTTCGTCCATTAATCTATAGCATATTCATTAGACCATATGATCCTCAAAACAGGTAAGTTTAGCAGACATGAGAACGTCAGCCTGTCTGTCTCCATTCGATATTTCTGACTGCTTTCCCATTATCTTCCACTGCAGCACTGAGCTCTGATTATCTTCCCAAACAGTTTCAGCTCCCTGTTTCAGGGTCAGCACAAGGCACACACACACACACAAGCGCGTACTTCTTGCCTAAGGCCTAAGACGTTGATACCAGTCCCACTATTCACATCTCCCTGGCTCTACTGCAACTTTTCTTCCACATTAGCACAGCGTGACCAAAACAACAATGCAAATTAAGTGGCGACAGGACGACAAATATTTCAAAATTAAGTCTGTATATTCAGTATAGAAATTAAATTCTTTGGTCATACTATTCTCCCATTGCTATTTAAAAATGAATGGAATTAAAGTTAACGCAAGAAAAGAAATAATGCAGCATTGTAGCTTTAATTAGTGGATTAACACTAACATGCTAACGAGTTTCCTTTGATAGTTCTGCTTTTTAAATTAATCTTTCAGTCTTACATCTTTGTTGGGTTATATTGTGTGAAAGCTGTTTTTAATTGTGTATTTCCTTTGAAGTACTTAATACTATTATTTTTATAACTATTATTATTATTATTGTTGTTGTTGACATTAATAAATGTAATAATTAAATATGTGTGCCCTGCGTGGGTTGGTGTCCCATCCTGGGTTGTTCCCTGCCTCTGGACCACCATAACCATGCAAAGGACAAGCGGGTCTGGAAAATTAATGGATGGATAGACAGAATCCATTGTTATATAATAATGTTATTGCATTACTGTATAACATATATATTATTATATCAGACAATGAACAGTCGTCATTTGCGTGGTTTTGTTTGCATTGGTGGTAGTGGCTGGGGGGGTCACCGTGGTGAAGGTTGCCTAGGCCACTACATGGGCCTCCACACCAAAATGCCTCTGCTTATGTCCTAATCACTGATTGGATTTTAGAGAGATCTGTCTGGGATGTGGGCGGGATGTAGGGAGCGGGGTGAAGTCAGGTGACCAGCTGATTCATTCAGCTGCACCTTGTTAGTGTTGATGTAAACCTGGTCTCTGTTTATTTCATTGGACCATGAACACACACACAGATGGATGTTGATCCCATACCCACCTGGAGCCCCTTGCATATCCCAAAGTTCATTTCGCTTTCTGTTCTGTGTCCTCTTGGGTTTCTGCCAGAAAATGGCGCCCCTTTTGTTTTCTCTCCTCTTGGTTTGTTAAACCCCTTTCCACGCCCGAGCGCAAGCGAAGTCCCCAGTCCTTACACGGCCCCCCTGCGTCACATTGATTCCATCCACCATCCTGCCTGAAGCAGATCTATAAAATCACGTTGGTCTGGTACAACGAGTTTACAGAATCTGGGCAAAAAAAACAGGGTTATCACAGGTGAAACAGAGCATGTCAACAGCCGTGACGCAAAACGCCCATCTGCTCACAGAAAGGCACGGCAAACACTGATTAGAAAGTGCTTTACTCTCAAATCTGACCACTCTGATCATACGTGGCTTCAGTTGGAGATGAGTTAAGAAAGAAGATCAGCTTCAATGCTAATTAAAATGTCAGCCTGGATAAAGGCAGGTCGTGTATGGCAGTAATTTTACTTGAAAAGATCTGTTAAGTTTTTCATAGGTTAAAACTATAAACGGAAATGCTTTGTGGCAGAGTTGGAAAAACCCTCATCAGGTCCCAAAAGCTTTAGAAATTTGGCAGTCATAGTCACCCAATCCCACATCACTACCATCCCACGTGGCCGCGACTGAGACCTCGGCACAGGGCCTCCATCTAGTGGTGAGAGGAGTTACTACATTAAAGGTCTCTCTAATAAGTGGTGTGACCCTGAACTGGCAGGTGGTGTTCAGGGCAACCATGACACGGCTGAAGAATTTCATTTGCTGTCACTGCTTCCAGTGTCCAGTGTGTATTTTTTACAGCCAGCCATCCTGTTAAAAAAAAATAAAAACAAGACAGAACGGCCTTTATTTGTCCTTAAACCAGGCGTGTCAGCTACATGAAGCTAAGAGAGACTCATCGATTGTTGTCTGGTGAGAGCAGTGCAAGAGTTCTTCATTAAATCCATTAAAAAACAGTCTGGAACTGGAAATCGTGCCAGGTCCTGCCACCTGTGGCTGGGAATTAATATTTATTTTTTAGATTTATTTTTGTGGAAAATGACAGAGGAGAGGAAAGCTTGGGGCCTGAGGGCCAGGCGGAGCAGCATCCAGCCGTCCTGACACAGATCCCTAACCCAGAGCCGCTGGGGGTCCACGGGGGGTCTGCTGCCGGTCCGCTGGGGCCACTGTGGCGTACGAGAAGCTGACGCGTCTCTCTCTTTGTACGCAGGCAGATGATGGAGCAGCAGCAGCAGATGCAGGTGCAGCTGGAGAGGGAGCGGCGGACGTCTGCCTCAGGTGAGGAGCGGGAAACGCAAAGCAGGAGGAAGAGCGAATTCCGCTTGCTCACTGCTCCGTTAAGCATTACTCACACATTCGTGTGGATGCTTCCACGTGGTGATCCAAACGTGACAGAGAGATCTGTGCCAGACTTAGTTTCACTTCAGTGTGCCGGCTGCTGGCTTAGCACGGCCTCACTTGAGCCACTGCGTGCCGAACGGCGGCTCCCACATGGCATTCCACGTGTGCTGGTTCCCTTCTGTTTCCTTTTCCTTTGCTGTCTCCATTTTCAGTGTCACCTCTCTCGCTCTCTTTCTCTGTTGCCCCCTCTTGTGTGTCCTCCTAGTCTCCACGTTGCACTTTAAGGTGTCCCCCTCCCCCTGCTCATCTGACACGCCCCCTCCTGATTACCAGCACTACAAGCCCAGCACCCTGCAGCCTCCCTCTTTTGCCAAGGTCGCCTCCTCCCCTTCTGTGTCCCGCTCCTCCTCAGCCTCACCTCAGGACAGGGAGACTGACCCCCCCCAGCTGTCGCAGCTCTCCACCTCACTGATGTCGGCCTTCCACCCGGTACAGCCTGGGCTGGGCTCGGCAGCCCGGCAGGTGCGGCAGATTCCGCTCTCCCCCCCCATAACCCCTCGACATGCCAAACATGGCTGGTCCCCCCCTCGTACCTTCACCCCTCTGGCATCTTCGCCCCCAGTAACGACGGCACTGACCGTCAAGCAGGTGTGCCCCCAGCCAGTCATCCCTGTGACCCAACCCTTGTCACCCCTCCAAAATGGCCGTGGCAAAGCCCCTCCCACTGACCTTGCCTCCAATGGCAACATGGAGGACTATTACCTATCCCAGAAGTCCTCACTTCCCCTCACTACCATCTACAAGAGCCCTGAGAGCGCCTTTACCCCCTGCTGCAAAGCCTTGTCCTGCCCCACCATGGCCGGCCAACCATCCCAGGGTCCCCCCGCCCAGTCCCAGTACACATCCTCCTTCCCCCCTCAGCAGATCCAGTACCAGGTCATGCCCCCCTTCAGCTCCTCGCCCCCCTCTTATATTGGGGTGGCCTTGCCCAAGAAGAGCCCCTCTCCTGCCTCTCAGGCTGCTGTGCCCAACTCCGGTAAGTAAACCAGAGTTTTGTGGGGCAGGACGGGTCAGAGGTGCCCCCCCGCATCCGAGTGTGACTCTGCAGTGCCATACTGAGCCTCATACACCAGCTACTAACAGACCTGTATTTACGGTACACATTCCACGGGGAAAATGACCACAGGAAGATTTTACTGCAAAAAGCAATATTTCTCATGAAAAAACTTTGGGATTAACAGGAAAGAGATGCAAGAGAGCCAGTTGATCAAGAATTTAGGCTTAGATATGTGATCAGTCAGAAGACTTCTTTGAGGTTTACAGACTCATTTCCAGGTGTGCTGAGATATCAGGAATTAAGTGAGACTTCTCTAGGACTCTGCGGGAACCTGTGTTTTAGATCCAGGTGAGAAAGCTTTTCCAACTTGAGTTCTCGTGTGAAAAACGGAGACATTTGATCTTCCTGTTATTTTCCTACATATCATTGGGGAAACAGAGCTGAAGAGCTGTTTCACCAACTGTATTTTCAAATGAGGTTTGTGGCAACAGCAGGTGCTGCAACGTGTGTGACGCCAGTCCGGAAGGTGGCCCGATTTTGCCATATTTTGTGACGTCCCAACGCTGTTCAGTAAATATGCAGGTGTTTATATGGGTACAGGTGGCACAGAACTTAAACACTTCCAGTGAGCATGGGGCCTTACTGCTGATTCCTTTGGAAATTTACAAATGTGAGCATAAATATACCAAAAAACAGACCGTGCATCAGTTTGAACAGAAACATCAGCTTGTTTTCCGCTTTCCTGTAGCTGACTCATATTTGGGGTGGAGAAGCGGTATCCCACCACCAAGCCCTACAGCATGGCTTCCCCGTTCCACGTGGTTTGGCTGTGGCATGCTTCATATGCAAATGAACGCACATCCTCATTAAGCCCCTCCCTCCGTTCCCTTTAAGGGGCGTGGCATTGAGACTCACCCTTCACTAACTGCTGCTCTTTCTGTGCAGGTCCCCCCATCCCAGCAGGACACCCATCCTCCCTCACCGCTGCTCCCCCTGCTGCGGCACCGGCACCCGTGCCCACAGGGGGGCCCCCACCCCCTCCGCCCCCACCTGGCCCCCCACCGCCCTCCACTGGGGCACCTCCGCCCCCACCCCCGCTGCCGGCTGGCGGAGGGCCTGGGGGTCAGGGGGAGGGGGCCCCCTCTGGGCTGGCTGCTGCGCTGGCTGGAGCCAAACTGCGCCGGGTGCAGAGGGTGAGTTCATGCCCGCCTCCCCCCCCGCTGAGTTTGGCCAGGCTGCTAAGCTTCTCCATGCACAGCAGGTCGCACAGACTACAAGTAGAGTCATAGGATGCAGAGAAAGCTAACATCATTTCCTGGTTCCTGGGGGATTTCCTTTATATACTGGGTTATATATTAAGTAGGGCTTAACGGGTTAACGCGGATTAATCCATCATCATGATTAATCTGATTTAAATTTTTAACGCAATTAACCCATCTGCAGCGCAGAATGACTCAAAATTCCTGAAAGGTCTCTGTCAAGGCATTTCGGGCAGTTTCGGCGTGTTTCATTTGCCCTCGGAACTCGTATTCCAAATCGGATTCCGAGTTTTGAAGCCGGAAGTGACGACATGCGTGCTCCAGTTTCTCACAGATCCGAGAAATATCTCGGAGCAGCACAGAGGATCCCGAGTTCAGAGTCCAAGATGGCTGCACCCTTTATCAACAGAAGGGAAAGTTGTAGTTTTATACTGTTTAAGCACTACTTCTCATTTGT
>JAODLD010000030.1:3857072-3868188 GCA_026781065.1 Mormyrops boulengeri | reverse complement strand
TTAACACCTGACCCCCCCACAACACCCCAACCCTCACAACTTTTCCTTTTTGGGGTTTATTTTATTTCAAAAAAAAAACACCCTGGCCCCCCCCCCCCCCCCAAAAACCCTGCCCACGATAAGATGAGTGTGTGTGGCTGGATATTTGTTTTTTTGTATAGTATATTTTTACATGTAAATCATTATCATCAATTAAACAAGATACAGATTAATAACTCTTGTCTGTCATGCACTGTACCCATTTTAAACCGTGCACATATCTGACTAGCTGTACAAATAAAGACATGATTTAATTTGACCTGCACCCGGCGTGTTCGTGCCTTCACATGATCCGAGTCCTTTCTGTTATTTGGAGCTGGGGTGTTGGTCGCCTTCATTCTTTGCATTCTAAGTCCTGTTAAGCGTTAGTATTTGAATGTTGCTCACCCAATTGAAACATGCAACACACTCTCACCATGCCTTTAGGCTTTCGTTAGATGGTGTGTCTGCATTAAGGAGGTGATGGCAGCCAGCTGTGTTCAGCATGTGAAGTCTTTCGTCTGAATGGTTTGTTCATTAATTATGCAATTAATGTAATCAGGTGGCACCTAGCTATCTAGATAACAAACGGTAGTGTATCAGTTTAACTAGATGAATATAAGTAATTAAATGTATTTGAACTAAATTGGTAGCAAAAATTTCATGATATTGCCTGAAATTTATGTACAAATTTTGCCAATAAGCAGGTGGGGTTCTTAATTCTTCATGGGTTTTGACTTGCCCAATTTAAGTGTAAAATGCTGAATTTGCATTTTGTTCACATCTTGAAAGCTTTCATTTCCATAGAGCGTTCCTAGGTTGCTGTACAATAGTTGACTTGTCATAGTGTTATTTCAAATCAGCTATTTCACATTTAACTTTGCCGGTTTGTTCTACAATATTTTGGTACTTTCAGAACCAAAGTCTGAATTAACTGGTAACTGGCGAGCTGATTACAGGGAACAGTATCAAATAAGGAATTTTGTAATTGTTTATGCCTTATCAATTCAGTAGATATACTGTCAGCCATGGAATGTAGTTTTTTTTAGTAACTGGTGATGCAAAACTAGTGACTTTAGATTCATCAGAGGTCTAAAAAATAGATTATTTTCAATTTTTACATGTTTATTATTGCTGGGAGTTGGACATGAACATCACACACATTGTGAAAATAATTTCTCAGCACAGACACTGCAGAAAATGTAACCTTAAGCATTATCGATTTTTGAACGTGTTTCTATTCCTTTGATCTTAGGCTTATTACTAGAGATGCACCGATCCGACATTCGGTATCGACACCAATCCATGCCTGTCAGATGGATCAGGTATCGGCCATGTGTGACCGATCCACATCCAATACTTACTGTAGCTTTCGGCAGTCTACAAAGAGAACTCCTATTTCTTGTTAAATCATTTTGTACAGCCCTATTTTAATTTTTTTTGTGGCATTCAACTGAATGCTAATGCTGCCACTCAGCGGGTGTCAGCACAGTGACTCCTGCCTGCCGTGACATCATGTACATGCCCTTCGATTTAGGGGGAGCCTAAGACCATCAGATAAGAGGGTGGTGATCTGGAAGTATTTTACGTTTTTAAGGCTACATCCGCACTAATGAGTTAAATTTCTTTTTATGGGAGTTTCCGAAAGAAATGACCTGCATCCGCACTATTGTTATCATCAGTGTTGAAAAATAACTTGTGTTCACACTGCCCAGTGTAAAAGGCAAATGACATAGCTTTACAACTACACAAATAATTAGCTTTAGCATTTGTGGAATTGTATATATTGTATATGAGTGGTTGTTAATGTATATTTTTGACATTTCCGTTTGCACATTTAACCAAAGCTTTTTAAAATGTATTTTTAGAAGTGGCACACTTTATATCTTGTTTGTTGTAGCTGAAGCACAGCGTGCATTTTTTTTTCTTGTCAAACCAAATTTTTTAGTATAATTCTGGAAGTTGTTTTTATAAACGCTTGACTGTTGATCTCAGACACAGCCGTATGTTTAAAGTGAATGCACATATTTGGCAAAAGCGCAGCACTAGCATCTCAAACAAGCTGTACATAAAAGGAGCCATCACTGCAACAACACAGGGATCCAGAAATGTAGCCGTTACACATCTCACTCCCTTCCCCTCAGATTCAGTGCACTCTTGGCTCAGCTCCAGTCTCGTTTTGAGCATCACGATAGTTGTGAACAGCATATAATGTACACAAAAAATACATTTTATCTGCATACAAGTGAGCAAAACAACGTATGCCACCTGGCGAAGGTCTTGTACATCCTCCATGTTCGCATGTAGCTTACTTCCGTGAAAACATAGGGAAAACATTCTTCAGTCCTATGAAGAATAGCCAATTGCAAGGAGACATCGAAACAAAAAGAGCAAATCAGAAAAGAGTTTCATACTTAGCTCGTGACCATCTGAACCAATGCGTCCACACTGAGGCATTTACCCTCGTACAGGAAGATTAGTTGTCGGAGAGCGCTGAAAATTTTCTCCGCTTCTGGGGAAAAAAAGATCCGTGGTAGTTTGGACAGAAGGCTAAATTGGAAGACGATTTTTGCGTTACTAAATGACAACGTATTAGTGTGGACGTAGGCTGAGAACAACTCATAGCACAGCGATTTGCAATCTTTGTGTAAAGAAAAGAAAAAAAAAAGTTATGAGAGACGGAAGTAGCATTTAGTGGAAAATCCCACTAAAAGTGCATGCAGACAACACGAGTAATATGAAAAAAAACAATGGATGATTTGGGAGTCGCTAGCTTGGGTTGCTTTGCGCACTCGCTACAGCTTGTGATACACAAGGAGCTGCTATTGCAATGAAACGTAAGTGACACTGTTGCCAGTAGCAGAAAAATTGTGGGGCATTTTAAGCTTGTTCTCTCGGAAGATATTCAAACAACTGCGAATGCCTCAAAAATGCTTAAATCAAGATATACAAACAAGGTGGAACCGTACGTTATGTTTCTGGTAGCCTACTTAGATTTCTTGGCATACATTTTTTATTTGTATTTACTAGTTTAAAAGTATTAAATGTATAAAGTTTGAATATTTATTTATTGTATATATTTATTAAAATAAGTTCTTGTATCGGAATCCGTATCGGCAGAATCGGATCGGAACTGAAAAAATGTGGCTCGGCCCATCCCTACTTATTACATTATATGTACGTAACTTAGCCACGTGTGCTTTATGGATTTGATTTCAGAACATTCTGGGCTACTCGGATATGTCATAATTTGATGTTTAAATGCTGACAGTCTTCATATCATCCTTTTAATGAGGAAAAACTACTTGTGCCTATTTCTCAATTTTTAGGGTCATCTAATATAAACATTTGCAGGCATTACAAATATAATCTTCTAAAGGTTGAGATTAGAGTCTGTATGATGTGAGAATGCAGGGGGTTCATTGGGGTCCTTTCTATGGCTTAGAATTGTGAAGGAATACATGGTTAGTGCCAGGCGGAAATGAATATCTTCAATTTTGCATCCATTTGGTAACTTATCTGAGACAGCAGTGCATGGTTTTATTTATTTATTTATTGCTTTCTAACTTTGGAAAGAAATTGAAATAGAAAAGCATTGATGTGTTTATCCAGTGGATCATAAACTGACATAATAGACGGTTTTAGAGTCTAATGCTGAATGTTTATCCCTATTGTTTGTCTGCCTACATACACTATGACTGGTAAAGTGAAATTTGAGAATGAAACTTTTAGTCTGCATTTTAGCCTCAAACAGCAAATCCCCGCTCCAGCACATCATTGTGTTTACATGTGCAAAGTGTTCCAGTTACACGATGGGCATGTTCTATTTCAGCTGTTCTGATAGAGCTCGATATCAGACATGCATAAACTTTTGTGAATAAATATCGCGAAAATATCAGGTAATTGTCTTCCTAATGCGGCTTGCAGTTTGTTTTATTTTTTGTTTGTGTTTTTCTGTCCCTTTTTTTACAGTAATAAATTATAAAATATTTTTTTTCCCCCCAGGAGGGTAGTGAATGGATCATTGTGGAGTTTTCTGTCTAATCTGAATAATATTGATGTTTTGTTTATTATTAGAGGTGTGTTTAGGTGGAAAATGTTTCAAATGTATGCCTCATTGCGTACAGGATTACTCTGGAATACTTTTGCATAAAAAGATTGGTGCAATTAATGGGTGTCGAGTTCTAAGGGTTAAACAACATTATAACCCAGTGTTCTGAACAAGATCCCCGGGAATCCCCAGATGGTCCACGTTTTTTGCTTTAGCAGGGCCTGGGGTTCCCCGAAGACCAGATTGAGAAACACTGTTCTGTCTTATCGAGATCCTATTGAATTGTGGTGTAATTAACACTGCTGCCTACTTTTACCCTATTCCAGATGACAAAAAGGACATTGACCATGAGACTGTGGTGGAGGAGCAGATAATTGGGGAGAACTCTCCCCCGGATTACTCCGAGTACATGACAGGGAAAAAGCTTCCCCCAGGTGGCATCCCCGGCATCGACCTCTCAGACCCCAAACAGTTGGCAGAGTTTGCCAGGTGAGTTCTGCGTGGGCGTTTCTGAACTGCGAGCCCACAGCCTGGCCAGGGAACTCGTGGGTCGTTTGCATATGTAGGTTGGTTTTTTGGGCTGGTGGGGGCTTTTCAGTAGCTGAACTGCCTGTCACCCATACAGTTGGCAGGCCTTGACTTCATTGATGAGAAAGTGAATTGTCTGTGTGGTTTTTTGCTAATTGGCACTTCAAAATCAAACCACGTCAGTTTCCGATGTCAGAAATAGGGATGTGTCAGGAGGGCTTGTAAGCTGGGGGGATGATCTAAACCCAAACCCTCAATCCCTTCAAAAGGCACAGTTGGTTCTATATAAGTGACTTAAGGTACAGAAATGGCTTTGCGTCATGCAAAAGATGAATGGTAGTAAGGGATCTACGTTTGTGGCTAATTTGAGCGAGCAACAGACTCCGGGAAACTTCACCCTGCTTTATTATTAACTTAAACCATGGAGTTATTTTATCAGATGTTGGCAAGGGAGATGCAGATCTGAACTTGTGCTAAACTCACAATCTGGATTCTGCCACCTTGCTACGCATGCCTCAGTGCTGCAGAGCTGTGCATGTGATTTCATAGCTGTTCCAACATGCATTTCCTAAAGCATAATAAGGGAAAATCTTCCTTTTGTGGGAACAACCAATAGCACGGTGCGGTTCGTTAGTCACACCCACTGCTTACATTCTACGTTTAACTTTGCGTGTGAGACCTTGCTGGCTGTTTGATTGCCTCATCAGAAACTAAATCACTGGGTGTCGCTTCGTCAGAATCGCGTTTTGTGGCCCAGTCACACACCAGATGGACAAAAGTGGACGTATGGGCAGTCATTTTCAGATTGCTGTCCCCAGGAGGGGGCTCTGCTTCCCCCAATGGAATTCTTAGCCAGAATAGTAATGTCCAAATTCCAGCTTATTTTCTTTAAACTGCTAAGTGTGACTGTCTGCTGTGGTGGATAGGGGTGGATTTGTCCATCATTGGCATTAAGTCATTTATCCGACACAAACTTGTTTGACTGGGGTGGTGGTGATATGATTTATACCAGCAGATTAAGCTGATGGGCCTTTTTGAGATTATAAAAGGTTACTGACCACAGAGACACTGAAGTTCAAACACACTAGATTACACTAGGATTATCGTTTACTGGTTTGGTCCAAATCCGGCACGTCCTTTGGGATTGCTGGATTGATGATGTACTGGTCATATCCAAATACGTTTGAATCCCAGTCAAAGATGTGCCTACTCCTCTCCTCGCAGTCTTGCAGTGCTGTACTTAATCAGATGTCAACCTTAGTGGCAGAGGTCAGATGAGACGCGAAGAAGCTGCAGGAACAGCTTTCCCAGTGTCCTTGTTTCAGTGGACACTCATAACAGCCTTAATCATAAAATAACCTCAGACATAATTTCAGGATGAATATTAGGGGTAAAAAAAAGGACTGGGGGTTAGGGTGCTTGGCAGGAGATCCCACCCTGGAAGAGGCTGACAGACTGACCGTTCTCACCCCACCCCACCGCCACAGGATGAAGCCACGGAAAATAAAGGAGGACGACGCACCTCGTACGATAGCGTGCCCCCACAAGGTGAGTGCGGCCCGCCTACAGTGCCCCCTGCTGGTTCAGCCTGCTGAGCTTGTGTCCAGGTGGTTACAAAGCAGGTGTGTTAGCATTTTGCTAATAAGGTGATGTTTATTAGCGCTGAATTAAGCTGACCCCGAGTGGTGGGAACGCTGCTCTACATTAACGTGCTCCTGAGAGCCCCTTGATCGTTGCGTGGGTGGTTTACTTCATTTATGTTGTACTTTGAGACGCCCTGTCTTTGAAATACTGTCTTGTGGAGTTGCTTTGATGTGCCCAGTAACGGAGGTTGAATGGTGGGGTTTCTTTTCAGTGGGTAGAATGGTTTCAATCTCAGGGTCCCGGGCCAGCATGACTTGGGTGGTTCTGAGGTGTCCTGGGATAATACTGACCCCCTTATGCCTCACAGGGATGTACGAAGATGTTCAGGGACAACTCTGCAATGCGAAAGCACTTGCACACTCACGGGCCGCGTGTCCATGTGTGCGCGGAATGCGGCAAAGCCTTCGTGGAGAGCTCCAAGCTGAAGCGACACCAGCTCGTTCACACCGGCGAGAAGCCTTTCCAGGTAGGACTACGCTCTGGGCAGAGGGGGCTCTCGCATACACTCTACCAAAGGGCCCAAGCAACCCACACCCAAGCAATGAAGCACATTTTGATCTCTTTTAATTACCCCAAACGTAAAACCGTTGTTCCTTCAATACTGTCTTCCGATTAATGGGGCAGTTTTGTAGACGAACATAGGCGATTAGCTCTTACGTGGATGTTACGACCAGGTTACGTTGGTATGACTGAGAGCACCACTCTTATTATTTTGGAATCATTTGAAGAAAGTAAAATATATTGTGATAACTGAAGTCCTAATGATTATCCAGAAATAACTCAAGTTCTGATGGAACCATGTGGCACTTCTCATTCGCCTTCGCATTGCCTCTGCAGTGTACGTTTGAGGGCTGTGGAAAGCGGTTTTCCCTGGACTTTAACTTGCGCACCCATGTGCGGATCCACACCGGAGACCGCCCCTACGTCTGCCCGTTCGACGGCTGCAATAAGAAGTTCGCCCAGTCCACCAACCTGAAGTCCCACATCCTAACACACGCTAAAGCCAAAAACAACCAGTGAGCCAGCCGGGGGGCGATGGCCAGGAGTGGAAGGAGCCGGTGGCCAAGGCTCGTCGAACCCTGTACACAGCAGCATCTTAACGCAAGTGTTCAGAAAAAAAAGAAGTCCGAAATCCCCTTTGTACATTGTTTCTAGGAAAAAAAAAAGTTTTAAAGAAATTTACCTTAAAGACTTTTTGATAAGTATGGAAATGGGAAAAATGAACTGTAGAGATTAAGCTAACCTTCCCATTTAGCTCTGAGAAGCAACGTTGCTGGTGTTCGTCAAAACCCACTGGTTCTGGTTACCTGGCACTCTATTCACCAAGATGATGGACTTCGCACCTATACCCAGATGGTTACACCTCCCAAAGAAATCAATTGGTCACCCCTTCGCATAGAAAGATCATTTCTTTTTAATTTTGTATTTTTTCCCAAGTGTGCATATTGTACACTTATTTTTGGGATATGCTTAGTGATGCTATGTGTGATTTATTTTTTCCCTGAAGATTGAAATCTGCTTGTGATGGTTCTTCTTGGAAGAAAATTGGCAGTTACTGTACTACATGCATACTTTGAAAGTTTTTTTCCTTCCCTGTAAAAAGTTAGTTTTATTCTATTTTTTTTGTTTCTTTGGGTGTATTCTTTACCGTTAACTCATTTTTGTATAATTGTATCGTACAGCCGTATTGAAATCATGTAGACTTAATAGCAATGTGATTTAGATAGTGTTAACCGATTAAAAACCATTTTAGTCACGACACTTTTATTTCTCCTGCTGTACTGCCAGACGCGAAAAATTGAAGCGTATGTTTGTTCCCCCCCCCGCAAAGCCTGTCCTTCGTTACACATCACAAGAAAACACAAACGTGGTGCTCCGCTGCATTGTTAGAATGTATTGTACAGGCGGCATTAATTAACCCTTGTTAATATGTACATCCCGTGTATTTCAGCGACCAGCAATAAAACGATGGTCCTAAAAGCGCTTATTAGAGGTTTACATTTTAGATGATGCCTATTTTATGGTAAAAGAAAAGAAAATCCCAGATACAGATATGTGACGGACGAGGTAACTTTTTTTTTTTATGCCGTTTCAATGTGCAGTTTCCTTTTTGTTGTGATGTTCTTGCTGCCCCAGTTTGAAAATGTTGGTAAATAAAAAGGGACTGTTCCATTGTTACAGATGAAAATTAACAGAAATGGCTGAGTGCTGGTGGGGGTCAAATGCTGCGGGGTGACCAGGTGCCCTCTCAGTAGGCCCACTTATTCCTGCTTGTCCACCGGGATTTTTTTTGACCCTGTAGGATACCTCCCCTCCATTTTTGGGTGCCCAGTTTGGTGTTGTGGAACTGAAATGTCACAGGCTGTCCCTTCAATAGAAAAGGTCACTCTGTAGGCAGAGATCTCTTAACCTTCCCACAGCTAGCAGGCTGGTTTGGGATTGTGCTGTGAAAATCACGCCGTTTGTAGTTCTGTAATAATGGGTACATGAATGATTGCTTGGAATATTGTGCAACCTATAAGAGGCTTAAAATACATACAAATTGGCAATAAATGTCTTCCCATAGAACTCAATCTAAATCAAACTTCTTATGATGCGGAGGAGTTGTACTGCAGCACTAGTACTGTTGTACTACCATTTTTTTTATGGTATTCAATGTTTTTTTGTTTTTTTTTATTTTCAGTACAGGAACTACAGTTGTATGCAAAGTGAGGAAGGGTCGTTTTCATTTTCTACCCTAGTTTGTCTTGAAATGCCACTGGGGCCATAAGTGATGGTCTGCTACAGTGGAAGAAGATAACCGCAGTTCTCCACATTGCTGAGAGAGCTGTCCCCATCTTTTGTGGCATGTGACTTTCCGCCGTTGTCTGTAAGGAACCTCGAAGTCCATCTCCATGCCAAGTTTTGACATGATTGTTCACAGAGAGCGTAGAGCGGTGTTTCTGAAGATGCCCTCAATGGCCCGTGCGTATGTCAAAGGGGCAAGAAGCCATGTGGATGAACCATCAAGCATGAGTGGCGTATCTGACACACGAGAACATCGTCCACACTTTTTGTGTCTCCTTCCGATGCTGGATCAGTTGCTTCCCAGCTATCTGCATTGATTGGTCTGAGCACCTTAATGCTATCTGTGCAGACAAGGTCAAACATACTAACAGATCAATTTGACTTTATTTTAACTGCAGTACAAGAACAGTCTTGCTGAATCCTTGCCGAAACCGGTCCTAACCCATTTTGCACATACTGTAATTCATCCCAGTTTTAGTTACATAAAACATGTCATGAGAATTAAATGCACATTATTTCCAGACCCCTAAACTGCCACCAAATCTAATGACATGCATAGTATCACATATAAATTTTTACCTGGGGTAACTATTTCACAGTCTGTGAAAATGGGTCATAATGCATCAGAGAAAGCCAAGTAGAGTGCCTGATCAATCTCACTACCATAATCACCATCATTTTATGTAGTCTCATCTCAAAACAATCATACAGTGAACACACCACACAATTTCACAAGCACAAAAACCCACTGGCAAAGATTTACTTTCTGCAGTGAAAATCTGCAGACCCCCTCACAGACTGCCCTTCACGCAAGCCTAAGATAAAACTGAACGAACCAGATTAAAAGGTACTGTCAACCCAGACCATTTTTGTATTTAAGCCCACTGAGGCCCTTGTCCAATTTTAAAACAAAACAATGAAAAAGGCTGAACAATGGATCGTCGTGCAAAATATTCACTTTTCATCTCCCTCCCTTAGAGTGGTTACCAGACTGAATTTTGAAGTAGTGCTGTAGAGTTAAAAAACTGAAAATTGAGAGCAGAGATTCAGTGATGGAGGCCGCGCTGACACATTTCAAAGGCCGTTTAGCGAAATAAGCAAAGACCAATGTAAAAGAGGCCGGCTGAGTGTGTCTGAAATAATGATCATTCACAGACAGTATTCAGACTTTATAAGGTGGCGGTGTTATTAGTCCATGAGGGCTGCCAGCAGAGAGGGATAGTTTGGTGTGCCCCAGCCTGTAACCGGATCCCAGGATGGAGCGGCACAGAAACCCTTCCCTTCTACCTGTTCGTCCAAACAGCCCAGGTGGCATCCTTCGGTCACCTACATCGAAAGAAATAGGGAGTACTAGAGTCAGCAATACCAAGGAAGGAAATTTGAGTTGTTTATGCTGCCATCTGGTGGTCATTTCTTAGACAAGCAACAAAATTTAATATTCACAGACTGAATAAAGCACACCCATAAATAAGAACAGCTAACTGTACAGAAACAAATGTCGAACTGCACACAAACAAACATGCATTTGCAGGTCTGACATGCGTCTGCATTCTTGGGGATACTCACGTCGAAGAGAGCCTGTCCTTTCAGCTTGTACAGGCGAGGGTTGAGGAAGCCCAGGGCAGGCAGCCCCTTCAGGAAGCGCTTGTCATTTATGAGTGACAGCATCCCACCAACTACAGGAGTGGAAGCCTGGTACACAAAACACCATGACTGCACACCGTGCTGCAACCGGCAAGCTGCAACTAACCAAAAGCATCTAGTGGGGTCAGGAAATACAACAAATGGTTCATGAAGCCTTGTTTTGGACATCGCTAGTCAATTACAATCCGGTTGTTCTATAAAGTGTGGATGCATTGTTGATAAATGTATAAAAAGTGCATGTCGATACAAGGACTGTTAGTATAAATACAGTATGTACAAAACAAGACAGTAGGTAGAGAGGTAAGAGGGGACATGATCCAGGTATATAAGATTCTAACAGGTCGGGATGCTGTTCAGCTAAATTTCCATATTAGTTTAAATACTAGAACTCGTGGCCATAAGTGGAAATTAGTGGGAGAACATTTTAAAATGAACTTGAGGAAG
>JAODLD010000030.1:3845961-3856972 GCA_026781065.1 Mormyrops boulengeri | reverse complement strand
AGCTAGATAAGATTTTAACAACTCTGAGCTATTAGTTAGGTTCTCCCCAAACGAGCTTGATGGGCCAAATGGCCTCCCAAATTTCTTATGTTCTTATGCCACAGCCACCACACGACAAACCACCTCAGAGATGAGAACCCAAGTGCAGCCGTGCGGCAGGTGATACCTCAGCACCACACTAGTTTGAATGGAATGGAACATTGTGATTTTTTTCCAGTGGCTGGAGTGCCAATCCTGCCACCAACCCCCAAAGTTGGAGGACCTGTTTGCAAGGCTGGATGTAGATTAACGTCATACCCAGCACAGGGCAACTGCAGGTTAAGGGCCTTGCTCAAGGGCTCAACGGAATAGGATCACTCCTGGCTTGCATACGATTCAAACTGGCAACCTTCCGATTGCTGGCACAGATCCCTGACCTCAGAGCCACCACTCCGGAAGTATAGTGAGTTAATGACAGCAATGAGGTATTCATTAAGGAGGTAAGGGAAGGGGCAATTGTTATGTATTCTTTGATAATATATTTCTCTTTTTTCCTGTACAAAATTTTACAAAACGATACAAAAAGTAGACAGGACTGTGTAGCGAGTGCCAGCGGGATGTAAGGACAGGCATGGCACAGCGCCCCCTTCGGGTGACTCACCGATGTCCCAGACACCCACGGGATTGGCACCCTGTTGGATACCACCCAGTAGTTGTCTGAAAGGGCCGCAATGTCAGGATAGGCCCTGCCGCTGGTGTTGAAGTATGTTTTGGGAGGCAGGGCTTGTACGGCTTTCAGATAAGCATTAACGGCATTAACCTAGAAGGACGAGCAGGAGTAACGCCCAGTCAGCCGTCATTTCACATCAGCGGGCACATGCACAATACACACACACACAAGCCAGTATAACCTGGTAGTCTGGCATCGGGAAAATGTTACTGAAGCCGCCCCCGCTGATGTAATCTGTGACCTCATAGGTCACTTTGAAAGGGTTCTTGAAAGACGTCCCACCCACGGTTGTCACATAGGGACTGAAAAGAGCAAGACGAGTGTTTGTAATACATGACAGTTTAACAACGACAAGCGAACAAGAAAGTCTGTGAGCAGCCAATACGCTGGCTTGGAAACGCCATACACTAGTAGCAGTAGTGGCAGCAGTAATAGTTAGAGCTGTGATTAGTACTTTTCAAAGTCTAAATTTATAAATATCTTGAAAAAGAAATCAATTTAGCTGATCCTGAGCTTGAATTACAGCTCACATTGTGGAACTTGAGAGGGAGAAATGCAATAATATACAGAAAGACTGCATGTTTCTCTTATTAATCTTACCAAGAGACCATGTGCCAGTTACATCAGCTTCTATTTAAGCCCCAGTCACTATGGAATCTTAGTCTTTATTTTAGTAGCAAAAACAACCAGACATCATCATGGGTAGAGCAGGCATGTTGACTGCCTTGTGCCGCGAGTCTCCAGCCAGACCCCCATCCCCGACCCTGTACTCGACAAGCTTTTGGAAGACCGATGGATGGATATGTCAACTGTGCAAGACTGGAATATGAATCGTGATGCTTACCTCGATGCTGGAAAGCTAGGCCTGAAAGCATTGCTCCCTTTGGAAAGGTGTCTGCAGCCTGCCCCGCTGTCACCTGTCACAAATGTCATGTCAACTTTGCTGCTAACCAAAGGATGATGCTGCAGATAATTGTCACACACTGTCAATACTATTTTGACAGGATGCCAGTGTTTCTTTGGTAACATTCAGTTGCCATAGGATCAAAGACCATCCATTCAATTATTTGGAAGTCCTTGATGCTAAGCTAACATCCAATCAGGAAAGATCCCACTTTTCCATCTTATGACGCCATTCTAAGAGGGAACAACCACAAATCTGTACAATCTCACAGAAAAATATTTTCACTTTAAATTGAAATCACCGACCGATGTCAGCTGGAGTGATTGACCTGATGGTTTATCGACCTGAACGTTCTGCCTGGCTCACCAGAGGCGAAGAGCATGGAGATGCCCCTGACACCGGCCTTCATGAACTCGGTGTTGATGCGCGTCATGTAGGAGGACGCCAGGCTGTCCTCGTCATCACCGTAGCTGATCGTGTGGACCCAGGGCACGGACGACATGTTGCTAAGCAGCAGCATCCACTGCAGGAAGGGCTCCTGGGACTCGTGACGACCTGGGAAAAGCAGGTGCAGCCCGCAGGCCTTTTTCAGTGGGAGGTGGAGCCAAAACGGAAGCTCCGCCATAAGTACGGGAATGGAAAGTCAGAAGGCTGCGTTTCTGCGAGCAGTGGTAAGCTTTCTGGACAGGAGAGGCTGTGCTGTCCTGTGTAAAACGACTAAAGGATTCTGCTACGTAACAGAGGACATTCATTTCATCTCCAAGATGAAATTTAATGAAAGATATTTAATTAAAGGCAGCTTCACTGAAAACAATTAAACAGACTGCCTGTCCAATTAAGGACCCAGTCAGCTGGATTTTCCTAATTACTAAACTGTCGGGCTAAAATTTAAAGACGTTTTGGGAAGTAATGTGATTTTAATGCACAATTTGCAGTTTTACAATGTAACATGCTATTTCAGCGAGGATTCATTACTTTTTCATGATTACTAATACAACGAACAGGCACAATAGAGCTGATTCAATTTGTTGCAGCTGCGGTGATAATTACACAATGCAAATAAAGTCACTGCATGTCAGACACCCTCGAAGCCACTGGCTCCTCGTACCTGGGTTGGTGAAGACCCACGTGGAGATGTTGGCCCCCGTGCTCATGATGTATTCAACGTCCAGGCTGGCCTCCAGCCCTGCCTTGCCACCCCCCTGGGTGCCCACCACACGGGCCACCTGGGACATGTGCTTGAACCCTCCACCAAAGAGGGCCATGAACTCAGCCAGGTCAGCCGGGTGGTAGAACTGCTCCAGGAACTGTGCAAGAAAGCCTCAGTCAGGGTGCAAGCATTGAGCCACGTCGTCTGATCTAACTATGCAAAAAGCATAATTTCAGAGGATAACTCGCTCCCTCTGATCCTATAGGGGAGTGTTTCCCAGTCCGGTCCTTGGGGACCCATACAGTCCATGTTTTTGGTCCCTCCCAGCTCCCGTGGGACCAATAATGTGGACTGTCTGGCTGGGAGCTCGGAGGGAACAAAGACACGGACCAACTGCGGGATTGGGAAAACCAGTTTAGGAGATGCTGTTTTAGCATACAGGATAATGAAAGATTTTGCCTAGTCCAATTATTATAAACCGGTAACAGCAGCAAAGCACTGGCCACCAGTGCAGGTCACAGGCTATGGACAGTTGGCATTCTTAATTTTGTTCATTTCCAGCATGTGGAAGCCACAACTTAACGCCATGTGACACCATCACAGAGTAACGTAAAAACGAAATCCTTGGCAGACTGACGTGGCTCATCATGGCTCGATTATAAGCAATGGATATTTGCTGCTTTGTTAATTCAGCTGGGTTTATTAAAACAGGATTTTGTTTACTGTAGCGTGTAGCTTACATGCGTGATTAGCCCAATGGCTAGCTTTGGGGTGCATCACCTGTTTGCTGTGTCCCCGTCAGACTGAATTTTTCAGAAACGTGGAAGCATATGTCAGACGGCCATTCTATAATCCTGTTTATGTTTCCCACATGGCTACGGCCAAACGATGAATAAAACATTAAAAAAGAAAAACCCAACTGATGCAATAAGGTGGCAACTCAAACCGATACTGCAAAATGAGCCAGCGGCGAAAAAAAAAATGTTCAAGCTCATCTCGGAGCAGCAAAGACCTGAAACTTCATTTGGATGTTACAGGCACTGGTAACCCTTAGGTGGGTCAGAGGCACACAGCCCTGTTCGCTAACTGGAAGGCTCGTCACGCCAATACCCAAGACCCATCTGCCTCCGACTGCCCCCCCAGGACAGGGGGCCCCTGCTAGGCTACACAGCACCATCCCCCATCTGCCCCCCAGGACAGGGGGCCCCTGCTGGGCTACACAGCACCATCCCCCGTCTGCCCCCCAGGACAGGGGGCCCCTGCTGGGCTACACAGCACCATGCGGCTCCCAATTTACATCCCCAGGCTTTTCCTCCCAGCCAAACTACTCCAATTAGCAGCTATTCAATACGACCATGTAACTGCTGAATTTTACTAAGGCAGATTCAGGGGGTGGAATGTGGCATTTATTATACATGGGGCAGAGGCTGTTGGTTGCCCTTTATCGCTGCAAGGAATAAAGATAAATATTCAATCGATAGGGCTGATAAAGATTCCAGAGCAGGGGCCTGTCTGCACACAGACCTCTGTAGTCTGGGGGGACATGCAAGATTGCGGCACATAAAGGGCGACTATATACACAATGCCTGATACACATTGGTCCCTGATAAAATCCACTTTTGTGCTACAGAAACTAGTTCTAGGGTAATTATTCTATAAGTAGATTAAATAGGAAGGATATTATCTTTATAAACACGTAGGAATTAGTATAATGCCCAGGGTCCCTCACAGTCGGTGTTGCTCAAATGGGCACCTGAGCCACAGCTTGGCTATTGTTCTCCGCACAGCCGACGTCTGACGCCGTCAGGTTGTAGCGGCTCCTCAGGATGATGGGCGTCACCCCCAGGTGGAAGCCTGCCTCCGGACGCTGCCCATTGGTCCAGGCTCTGCTGACGACCTCCAGCCTGGCTGGAAACCGGTGCACTCCACCCACTGCAGGCAGAAGGAGTTCAGGGGGCTTGTTAGGCAGGTGAGACGCCTTGAGCTAAAGGGAGCGTTAAAAATAACTGCTACTGGCCTGGTCAGGATATCCAAGAATTGCAAGAAAACTCTCACAATACAAGCATTTCTGCAGATAAGCACATTCCCCCAAACCAGGAGGAAAATGTCCAGGATTTACATACATTACTATCTGCCTGCATTCACATGGAGTTTGAGAAGTCCCTGTTCATTTCAATGCTGAAAATTTGAAAGGTTATGAGTTAGTTGCATCTTAGACTGTAATTTAAGTTATTCATGGGCAATATTAAGGAGCACCGTGGCCGACTATATCCGAGGAGAATGTCATTTTGAGTGATTAGCCCAGACTGCCAACAGAGGCCATTTTCAGAGACCCGTTTAAGCATCGCGCTCACGGCGTCTCCCTCGGGACTCCACACTCACCGAAGTCCAGGTGCCGAGCCAGGTCATCGGGAACCGAGTACGGAGCCGGCGAGCGCACCAAGGCGCGCTGGCCCCTGATGTAGCGGTAGAAGCGGCTTCCGGGGAGCAGCGTCTCTGCCACCCTGCGGAAAACAGGAGCAGAACAGACCGCTGATGCACGGGGGATCTATAGCCTTCAGAACCTGAAGGTGTCGACACTGACAGCGATGCTCTCACTGGATGCCGAGGAAGCATGATCACAGCAGATATCATCACATTTACATTTGAAATCCAGTATTCGTTGCACTGTTTCGTGCACAAAAGGCAAAGAGGCCACTGACGCAAGCTCATAACCACTGAGTGCTGCAAATCTTGCATAACGGGTCTTAATAAACAAGACACTAAAAATAGCAATAGCTTTCATTATCATTACAATGCAGCCGTCGAGTTAAACCTTTAATCAAAAGCAATTTATGATTTTGCAGCCATTTTATTTAGCTGGATTTCTGGCTGGAGCACCCAGTCCAACCTCAGCACAGAAGCAGCTTGCGGGGAACAGAAGGTTGTTGGTTCTGTTGCCCCCAAGGTGCTTATCTACTGCGGCCGGACAGGGTGCTAAGGTTAAAGATCCTTATCTATCAAGCTACACTGCTCCCAAACAAACATATATAAGAGATGTTAACAATCAAAGCTAAAGTGGGCATGTTTCGATGCCATTTTTGGGATGTATACCTGCTGTGAGCGACTGCCTTTTTGCATCAGGTTAAAAACACAGGATTCACAGCATATTACAGGAACCGGTGTCTGAGAAAAGCAGGGAGGATCATCAAAGACTCCAGTCACAAGCTATTTAAACTACTTCCGTCAGGCAGGAGGTATTGCAGTATCCGGTCCCGAACCAGCAGGCTAAGGGACAGCTTTTTCCCATCAGGCCATCAGACTGCTGAACATTGACCACTAGTACACCATACTCTTCACTAGCACTTTTTCGACACTTTGACACTTTATGCTCTCCATATCGCACATAATTGCCTTTTTTCATCACCATTCATCTATGGACATTCCGTACACACACACATATATATATATATATAATGTATATTTTGTATCATATTCATTCACATGCATATTTATTCATGTGCATATTTATTCTTATAATTTGTATTATATATTTTGTACACCACTACTGCTTGGGAAGCTCGCACACAAGAATTTCACTCACATGTACTGTACCAGTGTACCAGTAATGTGATGTGACAATAAAAGTGATTTGATTTGATATTATTGTTTATAGACCGATGACAGACTGCAAACCATCCAGGTTTGGTTACACAATGTTTTCTCCATGGTTAGGAACCTCCCTGGGGTCTGAGTTAATAAGTACATAAGCCAAAGTAGAAGGTCCAGAAAGTAAAAATCCAGACCAAGATTTTGTTTCAACCAATCAGTTAAGTATAAAGAGAGTCAGAGTCACAGAGGACTCAACTGGTTGGTTGAAACAAAATCTTGGTCTGGACTTGAAATGTCCTCTTATGCTATCAGATGGCATATGTAATTATTGAAAACGCCTTAAATGTAGCCTTTTAGGTTGGTCAGCATTCACGTGTTAGCATCTGACCGGCTGTGATGACTGCAGACGCTCGAATATGCCGACAAAACACAATTTCATGTGGGAAACACTGACTGGGAGGAGGGGGGGACAAGAGAGGAAGGGGAAGTGCTCACTGTGCCGTCATGTCACACTGCAGGAAGTCATCTGTGAGCACAGTCCGGCATTCTGTGACCCCATGGCTGCGCAGCCAGCCCCACACCGCCTTCTGCGTCAGCTCCGAGGGTCGCACGAGGGAGGACACTTCCTCCAAGGTTAGGAACTTCCCTTGGGAGGGAGGGGGGTTTACAAAATACATTTGCCAAAGTAGAAGAAACTACAAGCAGTGCAGACAGTTAAGTGAGTGCAATATGTAAGTTCTGGCCGGTCTGACTATGGCAGTTTAAGTAGGAGGGGGAGGCAGGAATGGGGAGCCCCTGAGTGTGAGGACTCCAATTCCACATGGGGGTGTGACGCTGGAGTGACCCCACTGACAGTACGGTTCCTTGACTAAAAGCCTGGTATAAGGCTGCTCTCCCTGAGCCTGTGACGCCGATCCTGCCTGCCCTGCTGCCAGTGACTCTGCATTTTCACCCGGACTTAACAAATTGGAGTGGATGTGTCAGGTCTTTGATAATTTGGACTTCCCCTGCCGGCCCCTGGAGGATGGGTGGCTCCCTTTGAGCTTGGTTCCTCCCAAGGTTTCTTCCTGTTAGGGAGGGTCTTTTTGTCACTGTCACCCTGTCTTACTCTCTGGGGGCTTAGGGCAGGGATAATGTAAAGCGCTTTGAGATAACATCATGTTGTGAAAATGCTCTGAATTACACAAAGACAATAATAATGAACTGATACAGAAATGCAGTGTAACATACCATATTGTACTGAATCTGGGTCTGACACGCTCTCCAGCAGCCCCCTCAGCTTGTCCACATTCTGCTGCCTTAAAGCGAAGGTCAGCTCCACCTGATCTGAACTGGCTACCCTTCCAGCGCGGGTCCATTCCTCAGGTATCCTGCATTTAAACCGGGCAATTTAGAATTCAGCAGAGATACAATATGAGCAGCACCTGTTGGGTTTGAGGAAGTGACTTGTTTACTCATCATGCAGCACAGCACGCTTTTTTCTGAAAGGCACATGTGAAACACAGAGGGCTTAAGCGGGATAAAGAGAACGATAATGATGAATTAACCCAATAGCTTCGTCTAAGGCCAAAATGAGCAATCCAGCGAGCAATCTAATTTACGTGAGCACAAACGGTGTTTTTTTCTGCGGTGAGATCAATATAATCAAACGTACTTTAGTGGAGATTAAGGATCAGTATCTGACCAATAAAACATGGTTAGTAACCTTAAATCACACGATATTTGCTGCAGTCTTGAACAGAAAACATCGCTACAATTAATGTAGATTGGTATTTTACAGGCGATCGTCTAAGTAGAAAAACCAGATTACTGATTAGTAATCGGCTATCGCATATTACATCGCAGACTGATGTAAACAGAAAAGATCGCAATCGGTCAGATCCGGTTCTTACGAAGTGTCCTGATCATGCTCCAAGTGGGCGCTCCAAACGGGACGACAGCAAAACAAGACAAACACAGGGACCCTGGAAAAACACACGGTAAGAACGACCGAGGCACCAATGCTTCGGTTTTACTTTTAAAAGTGCCACCGGAAAAAATATATCCCTACCGTTTACAATGTATTCAATTTAAATGACTTTTAAGGCACAGTGCACATACAAAGACATAATAAAAGCCTTCGATCCAACACTTAATTTGTCTTTTGTATTTAATGATATGCCGAATAGTCTAGTAAGGTGACTGTCGTTTTTCGGACAGCACGCTAAGAGGTCACACTGCGCCATTGTCGTGTATGCATTAATTTTAAGCAGATACTTATAAGACAACGATAAAATATTGGACATCAATCATAATAAATATCGACAATAAATAAATTACATATATACTCTCAATGCTACACCAAAATAAAATTAGACTGATAGCTAAACATTGTGTAACTTCACTTCAGGTCACGATTGTTTATTTAGGGATTTTTTTTAAAAAAGCCAACACAAAATATTTTTGAAATGAGAGGATTAAAACGGGATACTCACAGAGGCAGCATTGCAGTAGCAATCAGCACCTCACAATATACAATATCGGTATCATAACCTGACTTCAAGGCGGACTCCAGAACGCTGCGGAGCGCAGCCACGAGTCACATGACTCAGCATGTGACGCCGGCTGCGAGCAGAATGCGGAAGTAAAGCTTGAGCGGTGGGTGCAGTCACGGGGCGCTTTCGCAATCGGCTTTGTCAGTGTATAAAAGTAGTTTAAGCTATTATAACACCGGTCTAAGCAGAACAGGACATTATTTTTTTTTGCTTCGGCGTTGTATGAAGATCAGACAAAGGGATAGTGAAAATAAGTTGGCAGAACGAAAACTGTTCAAGTTAACAGAAATGACGTATCTAAATGTTCAAATTATAGCAGCATGCGTTACCTACACGGGATCTTTGGATAAAAGCATATAAACATCGACTTCTAGTAAACTTTACTTACATATTAGGGCTTACAGACATTTATTTATTCAATATATTCCAAAAATGACATGGGCTTTTGTGCATGACTCGAACTGTTATCATTGTTGCATAAAATGAGTCTATGTAACCAGCAGATTCACTCACCTGAACACAGTACTAGTTAAATTTGAAAGGAAAGAAATTTATTCCATATTTACAGTTTCCATTATAACAGCGAAAATGCAATTTTTTTAAAAAAAATGTACGGTTCAATTCCAATATACTGTAAGCTTACAAGAGGAGTCATTTTTACATACATTTTTTTCAGGTTTGTAGTATCTCATACTGGCTAAAACGTTTTAAAGCATATATATATATATTTTTTTTTTTAACAGACTTGGTCATCGTCCATAAAGTAATAATCCTCTTCCCCACTTTCATCAGAAGGCAGAGAAGCTGGATCTTTGCCTGAGAACATTTCCCAGACAGGGAAGGATTGGCTTTTGGCTGCAAGGCAAACAGAAATTGCAAAATTAGCATGTATATATATTTATATGGACACAGAATACACATCATATATATATGAAAAAAATATTTAAGAATTAATATGGCATACAGCTTTTCTGTTCCTTTGGACAAACTCACCATTATCTGTGCCGCTTTTCAGTTTTGTGGACGGTGTTACGGTGTACTTGTCCTGTAGGGGTTACATATACATGAACACCTCTCACATCTCACAACCTCTGGGCTGCCGGTCTCTTACATTCCTTGAGTGTAAGTGATATTTACGGCCATGGCGTCAAATCAGACTCATCACAAACTTAATCTGAATTTATTTACCCGATGTTGAATGTGTTAACCCAAACTTGAATTTCTTTACCTGAATACCAGAATGTGAATTTGAATAGGTTTACCTTGAAATTTAATTAAAGAACCTAACCTTGAATGTGTTAGATTAAAGACTCCAATTTTGCATTTAACTAAACTTGAATTTGTGTTACTTGAATTGTAAAAAAAAAAATTCAAGTTCAGGTTGTAAAATTCAGGTCTTGAGAATGCAGGTTGAAAAAAACAGGTTCAGAAAAACAGGGAAAACGTCCAGGATACTCAGAAAGAGCAAATGAGGATAGATCTAATCGTGCACAATCGGAGGTGGGGTTTTCTACATGCACCACATTAATACGGTAACACGTGGAAAACTCAAAACACAAACTCCTAGATACACGTGCAAAACAAAAATCTGCTCACAACACAACGGAAGTTTCCGGAGGACAAAGAAGCTAGACAAACCATTAAGGCTGGGTGATATACCGACTGTTTACAGTATATCAATATATTTTCAAAACAAGACAGTGGATGACAATACTGTTTATATCGATATACTTTTATTGTGCATTAAAATTGGAGTTCTATTAAAGATTTTGAATAGAAACTAATAGTATTCCTTCCTAGTTGTACACAACATGAGAGCTGCATTCATGTTGCACAGAATCGTAACATTCACAGCTAAAATCAAACCATTCAGTTAACAATCTTTCTAGGAATTTGATGGACCATTGTTATTTGACGTTTGTGTTTTAAATCATCGCCAAAATGCTCACGTTAAACATACCATAATTTGCAGTTTTTTCTTTTGTTGAAGGCTATTGTTTTAAAACAAAGATCTTTCCAGGTAGTACACATACTTTCAATGGCCACCAGGTTTCTCTTTTTAGAGCCATCTGCGTAATGGGTTTTAGATTGTTTATGAACAGAAGAAAAACTTCCGCGAGTTT
>JAODLD010000030.1:3826740-3838924 GCA_026781065.1 Mormyrops boulengeri | reverse complement strand
GCGAATACAACACTCTCAACCAAAAAGCCGTAATGTTCATAAGAGTGGCTGTTCTGTCCTGAAACCGTAAAGCTGGACAATTTTAAACGTAGTATGCATTTTATAAAATGCCGAATAAATAGAAGTACTGTAGTTTATTGGTGATTTCAAGTTTCTGCTTTTTAACAACTGTACACAGTTATTTTCTATACATATCAATTCAGGTGAAACAAAAAAATGTTCAGGGTTGCAAATTCTTTCAGACTCGCGCAAGAAATCTTACGGCAAATCTATATTCCATTCTGAACTTAATTAGCTGCATCAAAAACGTTAGGGCAGTTCTCTGCAAACCCTACAGACTATTTACAAGGTAATAAAACTTTTATATACACTGTACATGTAAATGTGTGTGCAGAACAGAGAACAGAAAATCTCACTCCATGCAGCTGACCAAAGTTGGCAACTCTGCATTTTATTTGAAATAAGAAGTAAAATGCAGTTTTCGACTGAAGCGGCTTATCATTCCTTTGCTGTCACTTGGACAAACACAAAACGAATAAATAAACATTATATGAGTCTCTTTTTGTATCTTTTCTAAATAATAAGACCGTGTGCCCATACCCAACTGTAATAGCGATTAAAGCGATCACTGAAGTATGTCACTGCTGGTGTTTAAAAGGTCGCCGGTTCTACTGATGATAGGACCTTTCTGAAACAATCTCGGACCATGAAATAGGAAGGCAATTCACTTATAGCTCAGTAGCGGAATCAGTATTTTTTCCGTACCGTGAATGCAACATTTTCCTTGGGTTTCACATGTTTGCTGCTTGTGGGCCTATATGCAGTCTTCTTGGGCCACTTCTGCTTGGTGAGCATGACTGGCACGCGAGACGCACGGCGTTTGTGATTGGTGAGAATGACTGTCACACAGGGAGCACGGCATGAATTTGTAAAACTATTCTCACAGCAGTTTTAAACCTTGGGTCTGACGTGCTGTATAATGTATATCGTTTTCGATTAGCTAATCGCGTTGTTTCAAATCGCGATTTGGATTTGAAATCGATAAATCGTCCAGCCCTATAATCCACAAATAAATTGGACATGGTATTTAGGGGGAAAAAAAATGCATGTCTCAAACGGTGTTTTGGATGCAGCACATTTTCTCTGTCAGAGTTGTCAGCTTAAAAATGCACCTCTGAGGCCCTCTGATGTCCACAGTGCTACGTTTTCATTTAAAAATCCAGATTTGTGTTTGTTTTCACATTTCGTCCACTGCTCTGTAGTTTGCAGTGCCCAAAAACTGAGCCTTTTGACAGTGCTTTGAGTGGTTTACTTCTGAAAACTTTGTTTAAATGTGTGATGTGTGAAAAAGGAGACTTTTGAAAATGCAGACTCTAAAAGCACTAATAGGTTCCTACTCATCATGTGGATCATCCCTGCTTTGATCCCGCTAGTTACACCCTCTCATTGTCTGATTGGTCACCTGGTCACCCTACACGACAGTAAACACTATTCCAACATGGCGGACATGGCTCTTTCATGATGCTTTCAATGGCTCTTTCCCTGCTACTGACCTGTGTGCGGCTAAATAGCATGATACACTGTGACTGCTGCATATATATATACACAAAAAGTAACTAATTTACTGGTCACTGTGTCAATGCGCACATGCCCGATGTAGGCTAATAGCTACGTCATACACATTATCTCATTTCAGTGTGGATGTAAGGACTTTCGTTAAGGATGTGAAAATGCTGGCGTGGATGGAGACCGTTTTCGTTTCGCACCTTAACCCGTTTGCTCTGCAGGGGGGAGCCGGTGAACACGTCATCATGGTTGTCTTTCGGCATGTTGTCCAGGAAATTCCTCATCTGCTTCTTCCTCTTCAGCGTTCCCACTTTCGCCGTTATCTGCAGAGGCTCCTTTGCTGTTCAGAAAAGAAAAGGAAATTCCTGGTTTGTGCCCTCAGGTAAGCTAATTAATGGAAATGAGCGCCCTGTTAACTCGAAGTCACAAATTATATATTGGAATTTGCCAACTAATACCTGATACACTCTCAGGTCAGGCATTCAGAATGCAAATCCATTTGATCTGTGACAAGCTAATGCACTACAGGGCCCTGACAAAGATTCTCTCTTACTGCAAACGGTTGACTGCAGTTTTTGCTGCTAAAGGTGACACTGCCAAGTATTAAGTTTAGGGGGGCAATTACTTTGCCACATGGGTGCTGAATTCTGCTGAGATCAGAGACAAGTGAATCTGGGGGCAAATACTTTATCAAGGTAGTCTCTGTTCATAAAATGTAATGAAGGAAGTCAAATATTGCTATGCACAAAGGTTACTTCTAATGATTTTAATTGCCTTCAATATTTTTCAGAAAAGTTCTGCAAGGACAAGGGAATGCACAACTTGGTAATCTTTGCATGGTTCTCAACACAGAAAGGGGTACTTATCTGATACCATGTAAGTGTTCCTGTGGACATGGCTAGAGGCTTATATAGTCATCAAACCCAGAGCATGTACCTGGTTCCTCCTTCGAGGGGGCCGTCTTCTTACTTCTAGAGCAGACCTTCAGGGTCTGCTGGCAAGTGTGTTGCTCCTGGCATTCCGTGGCAGAGCGAGTGCCAACCATCATGGCCACATTTACCCAGAATCCACTCTGGTGCTTCGGCAGGCTGGAAACAGCCCTAATACAATGGAGAAGTTTCAAAATCCTTATGCCTAGTTCAGAAACTAAAACCACTTAAAACTATTAAAAGACTTACTTGTGCAGTCTGTCCAGTTCTTTTTCCGTCCATGCATCATCGTCATCCTCCATCTCGTCTTCTTTCCTCTGCTTGGCCGCTTTGACGTTCTTGTTCTTCCTCTTATCCATGTTTCTTCTTGCCTCTCGATTCCTCTCCGGCGACTTCCTGACTTGCTGGCGATTCTGGTCACCTTTTCTTTTCAGGCGAGTAACCTTCTTACGGCCGTAGTCCTCAGGGGATGGCTGAAAGTCGTCCAGCTCAGACTGGGAGTCGGCAGCGGATGCTGCAGGGGAGCTCTTTCCGTCACCATCCTTCACCTTCCGGTTGGTATCCGGCCTCTTCGGCAAGGCAGAAATCTCAGGGCTATCCATTAAGTCCTGGCTGTGAGGAGATTCAGCACTGCCACCCAAATCAGAGCTGCTTCTTGCACGGGACCGAACGCAACGCCGATGGCCTTCTTCGGGCGTGTCCGGATTGGTGGAGCTTCCCGCCCTCTGACGGGAGCTCCTGCGAACGGCAGAAAAGGAGTGGGTCTCGGATTCTGGCACACACCTCTGGCCGGGATGGCCCCGGAGTGCTGGAATGGGGGTCCTCCTGCTCATCGCACCCTGCCTGTCCCTGGAAGAAGCCTTCAGTGCCCATTGGGGCTCATCGGATAAGTCGCCCCCGCTGTCTCTCCTGTCGACCCCTGCTTGAGCCGATCTTCCTCCGGCCTGCCTTCTGGCTCGCAGTCGCAATTTTGGTTGCGACGCTGGATCTTCTGCCTCCAAGCTGCTGCCATCAGTCTGCAAAGCGCTCGCTGGATTCTTAAAGCGGCATTTCCTCATTCGCCGGCTAGTCCGGGTCAGGGGTCCCGGGGTGCAGTCGGTGTCCGAATCCAAAAGTGCCTTCTCGAGCTCCACTCTGCCCCTCGAGAGCTTGGATCGTGTAGCAGGCCGCAGGTCCGTCGCTTCTTTCTCAGCCCAACTCCTGGGAAGCGGTGCTTCCTTGTTTGATCTGTCCCTGGCCCGAAAGCGCTGCTTCACGCGCCTCTGGGGTACGGACGGCTCGTCGTCTTCCAGCTGGGACCAACACTGGAGCTCATCTGTAAAGCACGCGTCGCTCGGGCCGGTACAGTGGACCCCCTGCGTACCTGCCGGTGCTGGGTACGACTCAGCAGGGGACAAATGAACTCCGTTTTTCTGGCAGCACTCCTGTAGCTGACCCTTGTTGAACAGGGGCAACAGCTGCACTGTGAACTGGCGTGTGGTCTTGGCCAGGCCCGCCTCCCCTGTGTCACGGCCAGGCTGCTGCTTGTGAGAAATGCCTGGACCCTTCCTGCTACCAGGGTCAGGGTTACTCTCAGCCCTGTCTCTCCCCCTCTCCGCTGACAACCTGTGCGCTTCAGATACAGAGGACTCCATTCATGCCAAGCGCCACCTCCTGGCAGGATCATGCATTACATACTTCCCCAGAGGTTATTAACATTAAAACACTCACAATGACAGTAAAAATATCTAATATTACTAATCATTTTTCCATGGATATAAAAACAAAAATAATGAATACAAAAACATTAGCCCTAAAAATATTGTTATAAAACATCCGACTGTGACTTAACGGATTAAAATGTCCTTGGTGTCACATAAACTCAGTACAGCGTCACCCATCTGGCACTGGCGCAGGTGGATGAAACACTCTTGCAGCGGGCGCCCAAATATTTAAAAACGTGACGGCTCAGTCTCAGAAGTACTGAACGCTAGCACCTCCTCCCCCACGCACATACCACTTTTAGAAGGCGCCTTCTCTACGCTTTTTGATGACGTGGAAAACTTTGCTTGCTTCCATTTCTACAGAAGGAGAAGAAAAATGCACAGTAAAATGGTCCATCGCAGGGGACATAGATACTATGGGCCATTCTGAGGTATCAATTCAGCTAAAAACATTTCATGGGTACATTTAACAAAGTTACATTAAGTGCACCTTCATAATGCATTCATAGAACATTCATAAGAAGCATGCAAGTACACCATATCACCCTAACATCCCTTAGCAGCTTTAATATACATTAATAAGAAACATTACATGATTATATAATTGTAATGTTTGTTATTATTATATAATGTTTGTTAATAATGTATATTACAGCTGTTAATGGATGTTAAGGTATACATACATTATGAAGGTGTACTGAACGTTTTATGAAAGCAATATAAAAGCATTATGAAGGTGCAGTTAATGTAAAGTGTTACCGAATATACTGTATGTTTGAAAACAAAAACATCCATCTATTACCAGAAAGAGTAAAACATTCCCCTTCCATACATAGCACCCCGTCCATATGTAACCTGGTAAAAGGGCACACAGATGCCTTAACAAGGCACCTTGACACTCACCACAAGCGGAGTGGGAGCGGACATATAGCTGTCCTGTATAGTGACGTTCATGTCCGAATCCACGATCACCCGTGCCCCCTTCCAAAACTCCAGAGGGGGCTTGAGGAGTCTGCCGCTGCGAGACACCTTGGTGTCGCTCCCGATTATGCCAGAGCGGGGCACTGCGTGGGACAGTATTTATTATGATCATTAAGAATGATAATACACAGTGGGACAGGCTCTCTCCCAGCATATGGAACTAGCATGTTCATTCTTGTTTTAAATAACACATGTTGAAATTCAATTAATCACGGCACAAAAAAACAACCGCTAGAAGTACATAACATTACAAATGGCTGGCATGCCTTCCTGTGTCTCCACTGTTTCAGACTACTGCTTGAAATGGCCCCCATTTTAATGTCCTGCAGGAGCTTATGTCACGCTGCGCTCGCATTTATAAAGAGTCATGTCTGCAGCAGACGCTCGTCCCTGGCAGGCAGGACAGCGGCGCAGCAGCAGAAGTGGACAAACTGGCCGGCAGGCCCAGCGGCCTTCCCCAATGCTCAGGCAGACCCCTGCACTCAGATCCCGCTGTCCAGTTTTGGCTCTCCCAAAGAATTAGGGCAAGACAGGAAGCATCGAAAATAATAATTAAGAAACCCTACAAAATAATTCTTTAAAGTACTCACAGGTTCTGGGGGTCTTCAAGACAGACGTGTGGCTCTTAGTTGTGGATTTGCTCTGCTTCTGGGCTGGTCCCCACTGAGAACCTTTGCCTTTTTGTTTATTTTTGTCAGAATCCGAACTGTGGTTGACAGGGGAAATAATCATGAGGGATTTCTCTCTTCACCCCTTAACATCTATCCTTCCTGTACATGGAAGCATCCCATCTTCTACAGACCTTTCAAAACCTGTCCTTGTATTGGCCACCATTCTCTAATAATATGACATCCAGCTGCAGGAACTAGGCATACATACCTTTTCAAATCTGCTAAACAGTCCTGCAGGTAAACCTTCCACTTTTCAGGGAAGCCAAAGAGGAACTTCTTCTGCAACCATCCAGGCAAAGCTATGCAGGGTGAAATACAAGCGTCACACAGGGGTAAGGGAGTCACCATTACGTCTTGAGAACTTTAAAATATCTAGATGTGCTTCATGATCAATCTGATAGGGCGACAGCATACACTTATCGACGCTGGGCACCATCCGGCCCAGCAGCACATAGATGTTCCCAGAGATAGTCTTCAGCGTGTTGCTTGAGATTCTCTCTGCGATTATGTTGCTATGCCAAGGCATATTGTCGTCCCTTAGGGATACAGAATGCAAATCAGGTCAACTAGAGCTGCACTTCTAATGAATGTCTGATGACCGCTGCATTGGCATTTCGGGAAAAACCTAAAAATTTGCCAAACCTACTGTTGACTTCATGAAAACAAACCCAGTTTTTCAGCTTATAAGCTACTGTTACAAGAGGCTCCTGAGGCCGCATTGAGGAAATGTCCTATCTTAAGATAGGTAGAGTATAAGGCAGGATTTTCCCCAGTTTGGTATTACAGAAGCAAATCCTAACTAACTTTAGGAATCCTATCTTATTTCAGGTTAGGAAATCCTAAATACAATCTAACATCACTTATCAACTTTTATGTCTGTCAAAATATTTTAGGAAGTTGGGAAAAAGGGATTACAAGGTTACTATCTTAAGGTTAGGACAGAAACATTTTCATCTATAACTTTTTTTTTCCTAGGTCCTAATCCGAGATACCATGGTTAACAAACAGTTGAGATAGGATTTGCAAGTTAGGAAGTTTCTATAATAAAGCTCCTGGATGCTGACATTATTTATTAAAACTGTAGCTATTAGCTCTGAGCTGTACTTACACACGCACGCCATCAACAAAGAAGCCGTTGTTCACCATCCTAACATGCCATTCCTTTAAATGAATCTCATTTGCCTATAAAAGGAAGAGCGAACATTTCATTGTTACAGTTTGCAGTGCATTTTGGGTATATTCATTGCACGACACAGGGCACTATTTTAGTAATAGGAAGCAATTTCAAACACAGTCTTGCTTTTTCATTAGCTACACTGCACTCTCCACCAGTTGGACTGCTTCTTGCTGCCCAGAAGTGATGTCATTTCCTTAAGGGCAACAACCTTGGCATTAAGATCTAAAAGGAACGCCAGCTAGGGAAAACCGTATGTGCCAAACGCCACTGAAAACAGCAGACACTCTACTCTCTTACGGTGCCACGTTGTCTCTTCTTCAGCTTTATCGAGTCCTCTCTGGCCCTCTGTTGGAACATGGCGGCCCTCTTTTTGGGGATGCAGATCCGAGGCGAGTTCTGCAGCAGGGCATCGTCCATGATGTCCGGAAGTGGGTCGTGGACGCGGCCTGCCTCGAATCTCTGGACTTTAGGTTCCTCTGGGCTGAGGGAGGAGCCAGCAGTCGAGGGGGCAAGCGACACAGCGAACACATCCTGGGAAACCTCGCTGTCAGTCTTATCGCCACTCGTCATTGTTAAGCTTCGTGTTACGGATTCAAGAGCAGCCTCTGAAATCAGAGGAATAATGTTGGAAGCCTACTCATTATGACAGCCAGAACATTCATGCTTAGCCAGATTAGATTCAAGATTCAAAGCGTTTATTGTCATATGTACAGTAGAAAAGTGCATTTCTCTGCGCAATGAAATTCTCACTTTGCTGTCCACACAAAAATGCCGAGGTACAATATAATAGAAAAGAGAAAAATAAATACTTTTAAGTGTAATGTGCAAAAGAGCTTAATGTGCAAAAAATTACAGTATGAGGTAGTATGGCATGGTATGGTAGTATGGTAGTATGATGTCCATTATTCATACTCCTGTCGGCTGTTAAGGAGTCTGATGGCAGTGGGGGAAGAAGGAGTTGTTAAGTTGGGAGGTTCTAGATTTCACACTTCTGTACCTCCGTCCTGAGGGATCACGTTGATTAGCATTAGCATACAAAATTTAAACCATCTCTGAATTATACTAGCATCATGTCACTCATGGCTGAATTTATCCACTTTGGGATGTGCATATATAAGACTTCAGCAATTGTTTTTACAAGCTGTATTTTGAAAGAAAAGATCTTTGCCAATCTAGGATCCCAAGTGAGCTGGGAGGGAGCAAAAACATGGACTGTCTGGGGGTCCCCGAGGACCAAGCTGGGAAACACTGCACTAGGAGAAGCTAAAATGCACAATTCAAATACCCAATTCTGCAAATTCACTGGAAGCATTCACAGGTCCAGTAGCATAGTACCATCTGCTAACCTGCATGTATGGCATCTGCCATGCTATCCATTCGGTTCACCTCCTGCTGACGCTTCCGGAGCTCCACCTTCTCCTTCATGAGGGTGAATATCTTGGCTGGAGAATTCTGCGACGGCTCTGGCCTCAGAGAAGACAGAAAAGGGGCCTTTTTCACTGGAACTTTGGGGACTGTGAAGGACAGAACAAAGAGAAGAATGAGAACTCAATCAACACTAGCAGAAGTTCCTAGGAAAGATTGCAAGATTTTTAGCAACCTACCAACAAAAGGCCCATCATGTGTATTCCCATCTGTGGACAAATCAGGGTCTGAAGGACAACTGGAAAGTGAACCATGCCATTTTATGGGTGTACATTCACTGACTGGCTTGAATGAAGGGCATGTGGATTTAGGGGTCACTTTGAGTCCCTTCTGCATGTCCAGACTTAATGTCTGATTACTTTGAAATCTGGGACCTTTCTCGGGAGCAGGCAGGGGTGACAAAGTAAGGGCCTCCACATCATACGTAGCCTGGTGGAGCTCCTTCTGTTCCTTCTCTTCTCCATTGACCCAGGGCTGTTCATATTCTCTTGGGGTCTTATTTGGTCCTCGATGTCCACTGGCTGTGTCACCTTGTTTCTGCTGAAGTTTGTTTTCACTCAACACTCTGGCTTTCAGCCTAGCAAAGATTTTGGCTGGGGATTCCACTGATTTAGGTTGCATCACGTTTGAAATCATTTTCTGTCCTTTCTTTGAGAAAAATAGAGAGCTGTGGTCAGCGGAGATGGAGCTCAGCTCGAGCGCGATTTCACCGTGGCCGTTTGCGTCATCCGTAACAGTAGAGTTCGTCACTTTTATATGACGCTTTGACAGCCTCTTCTCATAATCTAGTGGGTTAGGAGGATTAATGAGTCGGTCTCGGTTACTTCCTGCCATCTTCAGCGAATCCTTGACAGGTGAGATGGTGTTTAATGGGATCTGATGTACAGGTATACATTTAAATCGTAAATCTCCATCTGTTTCGACCGAAGGTATTTTAGACGGGGTGATCATGTTAAGCTAGTTGTTTTGGACAACTATAAAACAAGAACTTTAATACCAGGTCGCAATTTACTAACAGATGCTAAAAAAATCCGTGGGGGTCTTCAGACATAAAGCAGTGCATCCTTCTTTAATGAACGTGACAAATATACCAAAGGGACGGCATCAATCCCGAATACGGAAAACGAAAAATGATGGAATGGCGTCATGGATACTTAATTTTCAGTATTTGAAACAGCTAACAGTACATTATGAGCAACACCACTCGCGCAACTTTTCAACTCAAAGTAAATTAGTTATTAGAAATGAACACGAAAGTGTAGCACAAGTCATAACTAAACGGACACACTGGGAACTAATGGAAAAGGACAACAACCTACATAAAAACGACGCTTTCTCAAAAGTAATCTCGCGATATCATAAGGTTAATTAACTGTTATTCTAGATTGACTGCCACACAATTATGTTTTATTTAAAGCTTACTTACAGCGAGCCGCTATTAACAAACAAAAAGCTCACCGCGATATTTTAAATTTCCCATACAAGTGATTTCATTGGTTGTCGCTTACATATAACGTCACATCCGTCTTTGCGTCATAAAATATCAACAAACCAATGTCATTACAAAGCGACTTTCTAAAAGCTCAAACCTCTGGAGCGATAATGCGGAAGATAGGCCCCTACTGACTGACAACAGGAACACTATGGGAAATATTGACTGTTGGGCAAATGAACTGAAATCTCGAGTGTTGACATGAAAGATGATTATGCAAAAATCATTAGAATAACTTAGCTAGTGAATAATGGCTATTTCAACATTTCAGCTCCCCATGGAGGTGTGGTTCCACGTGTTCCGATTTCTCCAGCCCGCCGAGAAAGGACACATTAGGAGTACTTGCAAGTTCTTCAAGGTGCTGATAGACCACCCGGCTCTCTGGAGGAACCACACGGTAGTCCTGAAGTATATCCGTTCGTATGATTCGCAGTTCTGGGCCACTCTGCGTCGGAGGAGGACTACCTCGGTGGTGGTGCACAAGGCCGGCGTGAAAGACTGGGAACGGCTTGCGACGGCGCTCCCTTTTTTGACATCGCTTACCATAGTGCAGTGCTCGGACCCGAAGACGCTGTGCACCATTGAGCGTTTTAAGGACTTGAGACGACTGGCGATACGCAGTTTTCAGTGCCCACCAGGACTAGCCGGTGTTTTAGCGTCACTGGGCCATTTAACGAATCTGTGTTTATGTGAGCTCGGCGGGGCTCCTGGAGCAGATCTGATTGGCGCCGTGTCAAAGCTCTCTAGCCTCACCACGTTGTTATATCATGAGAGTGATAAACCTATACCCAAGAAAGCCTTCCACACTATGCTTTCATGCCTGCCTCACCTGAAGCACTTGTCTTTAAAAATGGGAGTGTTATATGGAACTCTCCCCAACGACTATTTTATGTTACCCAAAGTAAATCGGGACCCCAATGGTGAGGAAAATCATTCCATTATCCATTATTATTTGAATGTGTGTTTTTTAAAAGTGACATCCATTCCTTTATCTTGAGTCTTTGAAGCAGTTAAGATAATGATCCCTTCCCAAATGTACAAGACAGATCTTTAGAGTAATTCTAATAAGCCTTTGATTTGATTTAATGTCTTTTTTCTGTGTGTAACAGGTGAGCCACGTGGTGCTGAATTCGGACTTGCCAAGCTCGAGCTTCTGAGCTACATGGACCCCATCCTGCCTCCCTCCGGCTTAGACGGTCTCCAGTATCTGCAGAGTCTGACCATTGAATATAGAGACAGGGCTGTGGAATCGGACCGGTGTCACCTGAAAACCTGGCTGAGCAAACTCCCCTGCCTGACTGAGCTCACAGTCACAAGTAAATAGCAGTGTAAATGTCACACTCAAGTCAACCCATCCATAATGTTTTGTGCTAATTTGTGAAGCCCTGGTGTTTATTTTTTTGTCATTTTTATTAAAACTTCAATGACCATTCTCAGTAGAAATAATAATAATAAAATAATAATAAAAAAATCTATACTTGGATTAGTCTTTTGGAAAAACACCAAATGAAATGAACTCATCATGTTAAGTGTATTTTTTGAGAAAACAACATGGTTGATTTTGCCATTAACTTCACTTTTGAAGTGCTAGGAGTTTTTAGGTTCAGTGTTAGATTTGAATCCTATAATATCACGTGGAATCAATCATGCAATGCAGGCTTTGAAAATGCTATTTAAGAACTGGGTTAGAAATGCTCTGGGCTGGTGTGTCTTCACAGGAGGCTATCCCCTCAATGTGTATGCGCGTGTGATACCCAGGACGCTGACGAGCCTCTCCCTGCCGCTGGTGTTCCTGAGTCTGCGTGACATGCAGGTGGTGGCCAGACGGGCTCCTGGGCTGCAGCACCTGCACACGGACCTCTGGAGCAGCGATGGCCACACGTGCCTGCGGGAGCTGCCTCGACTCTTCTGTCAGCTACGCACTCTCAGTCTGCGGTGAGAGCCCCCTTATCGTTCGCCTTCTGTCCCCAGCCTCTCACAGAGTCGTGCTCAAGAACTCCTACTGCGACCGCTTAGAACAGCAAAATAAGAGGTGGCCCGCAGCAACAGCAATGTAGATGCTCATGGGCATTAAGGATCAATTGCGGCTTCACGGTCCGCTGGCAGGACACTATAATGATCCTGCAGTGACCGATTTAGGCTAATCGCTGTTTTATCATTAAGAGCATAAGAACATAAGAACATAAGAAATTTACAAACGAGAGGAGGCCATTCGGCCCATCAAGCTCGTTTGGGGAGAA
>JAODLD010000030.1:3811457-3822127 GCA_026781065.1 Mormyrops boulengeri | reverse complement strand
GAATCTGTTTAGCCTCGAGCAAAGGAGACTAAGGGGGGACATGATCCAGGTATATAAGATTCTAACAGGTCTGGATGTTGTTTATCCAAATGGCTATTTCAATATTAGTTGAAATACTAGAGCTCGTGGCCATAAGTGGAAATTAGCAGGAGAACATTTTAAAATGAATTTGAGAAAGCACTTCTTTACACAGTGAGTAGAGTATGGAATACTCTTCCTGTTAATGTAGAGCAAGCTAAATCTCTGGGTTCCTTCAAATCAGAGCTAGATAAGATTGAGCTTATTCTCTGAGCTATTAGTTAAGTTCTCCCCAAACGAGCTTGATGGGCCGAATGGCCTCCTCTCGTTTGTATATTTCTTATGTTCTTATGTATTATAAATGCAATGCTATAAGACATGTTAAGGTATACTTACCTGCTACTTATGAATGTTCTATGAATGCATGATGAAGATGCAGCTAATGTAAAGCATTGCCTTTATTTCATATTCCTTGCTTGTGTTTGTGTAGGTTTCCTCTAGGTGCTCCCGTATGAATCCCCGGTCCATAAACATACTGTTGGCTGAATTAGTGTCTCTGATTCACCCATAGTGTGTCTTTGCATGAGTTTGTGGCCTGCGATGACCTGGCAGCCCGTCAAAGGTGTCCCCTAGCTTGTCCCCGGTGCTTCCTGGGACAGCTTCCAGGATCAGACGGCGCCCCTGTACTGTATGAGCTTTAGAGAAGATGGATGGACGAGATTACATGGTCAGAATTTAAGGAGGACCGTTGAAATGTGAAGATTAGCAGGATGCACAGCGGGGTGGAGGAAACATGTCCCCAGGCCCAGTGTTTGGCCGTACTAACCCTGCCTGCAGACAGCAGGAGCCAATGATGCGGAGCGGGAGGCAGACGCACGCGGCTTGGCGTGCTCTTGGTGGGGGCGCTCCTGAGGGAAGCACAACAGATGGATGAGGGGAGGTTTGGGGGGGCACCACCGCATGGCTCCGCTGTCCCAGGTGAACTTGCGCTGCCTTCAGAGCCGCGGTACCTCCCACCGGGAGCGAACAGGAACGCTGTGGCACTTGCCCACAGCGAAGACTTTGACGCCACTGTTGAGGAGCTGGCTGAGCCACAGGAAGAGGTTCGTGCTTCTGCTTGTCTGAGCGAGGAGAGGGACTGACAGGCGAGGGGGCATTGAAGAGTCGTCGCAGAAACAAAATAGTGTTATATCAACTCACTCAAAGTTCTCACTTCTCACTTTCGTCTGAATCTGATGAACCTCAGGAAGCTCTATTCAAATCAGACTGATCTGATTTTCGGTGAACATCCTGTAATTATCTTTGCTGGGCTGTGTTGGGTGTGAGGGCTGGAGTGGACACCGCTGTCCATCACTCCCGATGACCACAGAAGCACGAGAAACTACTCGGCTGCTTCAGGTCACCCCGTAAACCATGGAGGACCAAGGGGCATAGCATGATGCTGCTAACCTGATTCGCAGCATCTTTGTGAGAGGTGACCTCTAGTGTTCGGAGGCTGGAAGTCAAGATGATTTTTAAAATGCTGCTGCTCGTTGTTCAAGCTGGATTGTCTGTTTTTTTTTCATTGTTTGGAGAAACATAAACATGGTCTTTGTGGCTCCCAGGTCCCTTTGGTTCTGCTTATAGACAAACATGAGCAGCTACAGCCTTGTGTTGTGGATTCATTCACTCTATAACACATTGTAGATGTAAACACATTTTGACTGTCTTACCAAAAGTCACTTAGCAAGCCACGTGGGAGATCTACAGATTGCAAGATGTATTTTTGTCTGCAGAGAGTAACACTGGAATGCTGCATTATCTGCCCAGCATCAGTGTAACAGGGATTCTGAGGGATGAATTCATCATCTTGACAAGGGTAAGATGGCCCTCTTTAATAAGTTCCACTGTTGATTCCTTGCCGAAGGAGTGGAGCACAAGACCTCCAGCTTTCTAAAAAAAATAATAGAAAGTCTTCCCATGATGCACAGAAACACTTGTTAATACTAAAGGTTAGACGTATGAAGGATTTTGGCATGATGGGTAACAGAATCTCCTGGTTACGGAAGCAATACATGAGGGAGATATTATGAACTGACCTTCAGACTATTTTCTACAATGTGCATCATTTGGTATTGTGTGAAATCTCTATGTGTCACAAAAACGTTTGTCACTGTTAAAAAATTAAATGCCTTTTACATCAACCGTTTCCTGAAAGACATTATGTCACTGGCATGTAATTTTACCCCACTGGATTTGCAGGTATGGATTCTGGATGGACTTAATATAGGTGGAACTGTCAGGAATGCCTAAAGTCTTCTGGTAATCCAAAGAGTGCCCAGATCAAACGTCCTAAAAAAGCATTTTTCTGCTTATTTTCAAGTCCTAATGAAAGACGACAGCTAATCTTGGCTTTTTTTGCAAAGCAATTCTGTTTGTCCTCAAGTATCTTTCCTACCTGACTAACTTTAAATTAAGATACTTAGATATTTATCCTTGTTTACCTTTAGATCCCTGTCAACATGCCAGCCTGATGGGCATAAGGACTGCGACAGAATTGAAGCTGAGTTGTCTTCCTTTTCATTTAGCCCTATAACAGATCGGTGGTGTGAATCATCGTATTGAATTTGACATGCGAACATGTGTTTGGTTGTGTGTGCCTGCTAGGTAAGCTTTTAGGGACCACCCAGATGTGCACAAGTTAAACTAGAAGCTTAAGGTTCAGACTGGCATGAAAGAGGTAAATTTGATATACCGACTTCTGCCTATACTTCCCTCTTCCTGTCTGTGTACCTCAGTTTTGCTCTTTCGGTCTTTCTCTCTTGACTGATTTATTAACCTTTTTCCATTTGTTACGGGTTTGAAAGGAATTACGGCCTGTTGCAGATAATCGCTGATTTCATTATCTCCGGCTGAAAATCGACTAAATAACTCCTCCCTCCTGCCCCCCTGACATTTCCTAAAATGTGATGAAGATGTGCGATGGATCTGTCAATGTCTTGCTCGAGACGCCTTGCTCGGAATAAAAAGTAAAATTTATCTAAAGAGGTCTTTCAACCTGCCTTCTGCCTGCTACATTATAGCCGGCAGGTTTTACCCACCCCTGTAATGGGTTTATTGGTGGGAGGGAAGGAGAACATTCTGGATGCCTGCTATCATAGGTTTTAATCGGAAGCTCTCTTCCAGCCATGATCCTCTGTGCTCCTGATTGATGCAGCAGAGAGACTCTGTGAAATAAGGCATGGTGTGTTTTTTTTTTTTTTTTTTGCATTCCTGCCAAACAATTGCATGTTTAGCATTAATTTTGCTCTTCTCATGGCCGCCCTGCAAGCTGCACCCCAGGCCACAACGTAACGAGCAGGGAAGCAGACACCACGCAATCTGAGCGTGCAATGCTGCCAGCCAGGGGGGTGAGAGAGCAAGGAGTGTCGCTGAATCTCAGACAGAGAAGCCTGCTGCCGTCCGCTCTGCCCCGTACATTTTCTGTGGCCCCAGCGGCTTGGATATGGGTGCCACACTCATGTCTCACACTAATTTTTCCAGAAGCATCCTGAAAACAGAGGGCCTCCCTTTGCAGCTGCCAGCTCTCAGGGAACACCATCAGTCTGACTGTGGCAAAAGACGATGGAACGTTCCGGCCTGATTCTGACCTCCAGCTCCTATAGGAATTCTGGTTTGCGAGGGAGCCGTGATGCTTCTCTTAGTAGCTCTGATACTTTCACGCTCCATCGGCTGACACACATCGGAAGCACTGAAGCGAGATCACCCCCGTGTGATGTCATGGCTCATGCTCGCAAATTAGCTGAGCCCGCCTTAAGTGTGGTTATGCTTTGCATCACCCCGACTTCCTGTTTTCAGCCCCGAGCCAAATCTTTCGAAGGATGCTATGATTACACACTGTGTTGCACCAGTGTCAGACGACCCCCCCCAATGCCTAGGCCATTGTGCCGGCTCTAGGTGGCTGTGCAAGGCCCCGTTCCCCAAAGAGAGCCCCCATGATGTCAGATGCCCAGCACTTTGGTTGTGGGCCCTGTTATGGACTTGGGGCATGGTGCGGGCTGGAAAAGAAGGCGACAATACACTTACGGCTCCAGACAAAGTGGTTTATTAAACAAGCTGAACACACTGGGGAAGGCACAAAATAAAAGGGACCACAGGGGGTAAAAGGCAAATGAGGAAACCAAGAACTACTTTAAAAACACCATAGAATAACACAAGAAGGGAGGAGGACACGGCACCGCAGAATAATCTTCACAGTTCAACATACAATGACTGACTGGAGAAGAGAGCAGGAGCAGGTACTTAAATACACACAGGGTAAACAAGACAGGACGCAGGATAGGTGATGACAATACTCAAACAACCAATCAATGAAAGCACAGGACAACGAGCAACAGGTGGGGCTAATTAACAGAACTTGAGCACTTATCAGACATCATTAAGAGGCAAACCTGACTAGTACTACAATGCAAAGCAAATCAACGCAGAACAAAAAGGTACAAAAGCCAGAACACGAGAAGAGCAAAGCAATGACAGAGAAACAAATAGGAAGTAATAAAAACTGGGGAAACACAAAAACCAATAAATACAAAATAACAGACAAGGCTGGCATCTGGGCAGCCTTGAACCCCTGACCAAAGGATTAACAGTCTGCGTCACACACGCATTATGCAGTGAACCACCAAATACGTTAGGGACTAGCATGAAGACAGAGGAGGGAACAGGATGACCAGCAACCCCTGCAGGCCAAGCGGGGAAGAGCCATGAAGGGCAGGCGCTGACCCTGACCGGGTCACCAGTGGCTCCACTATAACTCCACAAATCTTCACACTTTTGCATCCTCTTAACATCCTTTTATTCCCTCCATGCCGCGTGGAACTGCAGCTATTTTAAAACACATTTCTCAGTCCTGGAAAACACCAAAAGGCTGAGTGTCATACTACCCGACGCATTGATAACACCTTGAAAAAAACACTCCTCTCTCTGCTCCTCACAGGAAATATATTGGAGGATTATGGGTATGAAATGTGATAATGTATCTGAGGGGGGATGGAGCTGATGCATGGGAATACATTTATTACCTCACATGCCTCTCAGGTCGGCAAGGCCTGCTATCCCCCCTCTGTGGCATATCATGAGCTGATTATACCCATCAGAGCGCCGCAGTAAATGAAATGCCATTTGCTCGTAAAAGGTGAATATTTTAATCTCGCCGACTGACATTGGCAATTACTGATTCATTCCGCCACTGTCGCTGGCAGACGCCAGGCAGGAACAATGTCACTGCCGTGGTTCTGCCACCAGCTGCCAGTCCTTGGTCATTAGCTTCGTTGGCGGGTTTTAATATCCCGCCTCAAATGCATAAGATCCTAGAAAATGTTCCATGAATTCTAGAAGGTGGAATCCTGACAGAAGAATGAATACAGATGAAGCTAAAACATTCTCTCTGAAAAGTTGTGTATAATATGACTTCCATAAGATGTGACTCAATGATAATGAGGTAAGAAGCTTATGGAATAATTATTATGAAGCCATTATTTAGGACCCTTCATATGAAGGTCAGTGTGAGATGAGTGGGCGTGGCCACAGTGAGAGGGAGAGTCATATGACACTGGACTTTCCTCCTGATTATGATTCTGTCTGTCTAAATGGGTTGTTTATTCATATGTTTTGTTTCTGTTGGCTAGGCGTTGAACACTGGTAAATGATAAATTCCCTGCCTGGGTCTGTGCTTTTTGCCTGATTGAATTTTGTGTCTGCCTTCGTGTGACTCCCATCATGGGAGTCTTATTTACATAAAAAGTTGTGAGGGCAGAAGGAAAAATGATTGGGCCAGAGTGATAGCCAGTCAAATTGTAGAGGAGGTGGGTCCAAGCAACTAGAGAAGGTGGGAGCGACCAATCAGACATCTTGGTCCCATATCCTCTAGTTGCTTGGACTACAGTCTACACTCTACAGGCCTATAGGAGGAATCCTACTGTTTGGTTTGTATTATTCAAATTTTTTCTTTCCTTTCTTTCTGTCATAAACCACATTTTATCACAACTGGCAGAATTTCAGGTAGGTCCGCAAAATGCAGATCACAGAGTGGGAAATGGAAGGGAACATCTCGCAGGAGACATTCCTCCTAGCACACGCGCGCACAAAGCTCACCATACAAGAAGAAAAGCCACTGAGACAGCAAAGCTACTGCAGCTACAGTATGGCTAATACTGCAAATGAGAATGCATCCCAGAACTAGCTAAATCAACCCGACAAGGTTTCTCTGTAAAACGACTCTTTATTGAGCATGTCTGTTGCATCTGTCTCACAAGGCAGCCTGGTCTCTGTGGCATAACCCTCATTCAGATGCAGAAGGTACGGCATGTGTTTGGATTTGCATTCACCTTTGGTCGGATTGTTTCTCTTTATTGTTTTGCCAGACATAAATCTCGTTTTCTGAGCCGGTCCACTGGAGAGAAACATCTGTGCTCAACTGACATGAGGCACCAGCTTTCTGGTGTTTACAGTCATTACATGCACAACTTATAACAGATGAGCTATAAATCAGAGCCAGTGGCCAAACTGTTCCGATTTTGGCAAGTCGACTCGTTCTCATTGGGGGATTCCAGCCTGCCACCAAAGACAGCCGACCACCTGGCAGGCTGATGCAGTGCTGCCGGCGGCCTGCAGCGGGAGCACAGATTTCGGGGGCCGGGATCCTGCTACCGAACACACAGTCTGAGACGGACTTGACACTCTTCAGGATTTATACATGTCAAAACTGTCTCATCCATGCGGCAAAGCCTATAATTATGGGATGTATAAGTAACACCATTATTCTACCAGTGTCAGCTGTTGTCATGCTAAGTATATTGGTATTAACTGTATATATTAGCCTTTTTGATTATGCTGATGGAATAAGTAAGTTGCTTTATATATCCTGCATGTAGTCTCTTGAAATATCTGGAATATTGAAATATTTAATTGCGGGGAAGCTGCTATCATAGTAGCATTTGCTAGATACAGCAAAAGTGCATCAGTAGAGAGAAGCCCTGCCGAATCTCACAGAGAGGTAGAGATTAGCAGGATGCTGCTAACCACCACTAAAATTTGTCAGAAGCCAATTGTATCCAAGACCACATTTACACTAGTGGCCAAACTTGTGGAAACGCCTAGCATTTTTGGCATTATACTGTCCAAATTATTACATGAATATTGGTGGCAATGTTTATAAATAATCAAAGAATGTTTACAAATATCATACACTGGATGATTAAATAAGTAACTGGAGTAACTGGAATAAAGTTCAGTGATCTCTAAAAATGTGTTTCCACAATTTTGGCCACTGGGCAATAACGACCCTGAGCAATTGAAATAAGTTATTATGGTCTGAAATGTCATCCTTCATGATTTTTTCTGCGTCTGCATGTGTTAATGCTTGGAGAAAGCCAAAGGGTGATTCAGCCCGCAACGTCTGTTGATATGGGCAGCCACCTTATGGTATGATGATCGCTCTGGCTGTTTTACTGGATCTTGTGCATCCTGCAGTGCAAATACTGTTTCCTCATATGGCACCAAGAACCAAGGTGTACCTGAGCCATACTGCAAAGCCTTTTTTTTTATCGTGAAGAACAGTCCAATTTCCCACTACATGTAGTTCAAGACATTCCAAGAAGGATTTAAGATGTTTTGAAGGCAAGGGGTGACTTTACTCCCTATTAGGTCTTTAATATGTATATATTATAAAGTGTTTCGGGGATTATGTCCCCCCCCCCCCTTGGACATACTGTATTTTGTTTATATTCAGTTTTTTTTTAATAGGTTGTTTGCACAGTTAAAGCACGTGACAGTAAAATACCTTGGTCCACAGCCCAACATTGATGCCCAGGGCCAAAGCAGTGATGTAAATGAAAAGCATAGTCTTGTCCACTGGTGAGAAGCCCTCACACTTGAGTGCGGAGTCTTTGAGATTCTCCTCATCATTACTGTACCGTATTGTTGGAATTGAGTACAAGCTTTCTTTCAAAGCAAGGTACAATCGTACCTGTCTATATATTGTCAAATTCTCAAAACAGCACTGCTATGGCTTCTTTTGGAACATGAACCAGTAATATTTTGCTTAAACGTCCTTACATTTCCTTACATTACCTGCATCCCTCCTCCCCTGGCACCCACCGTCTGCAAATCTTCTACCCTTGGGCAGAACCTCACACCCTGAGCTCAAAGGGTGTAGGATTCACGGCCCTGTTTCCTTGGGGAAGAAGTCCTTTTCATCTGGGCCTTTGGCACTGCCTCTGGTCCCAGGCAGCAGCTGGCTCTCTGGCCCACATGGGATCAATGGTGATCATTTTTCTCCTCCGCCCTCCTATGCTTCAGCCCCCCCGGTTCCTACCGCCAATCTGAAAGAGGGGGCGAGGTCCTAGTCTCTGGCTGGGTTTCAAAAGACTCCCTTCCTTTCTGTCCCCTGCACCCATTTTCTGTGTCCTCCCCCAGCACGAGTCCCTCCCCCACTGCAGGGGATCCCAGAACTTGATACCACGGAAGGGATTTTTAAAAGATTTTTTTTAAACACCAACTGATAGTGATGTCAGCATCCTGGCACCTGATGCCATAGCCTGATATGATCTCCCTTGTTCCCTTATGTTGCCCATGGAAGTTCGCCACAAGGACACAAGGACAGCATATGGTCTCACCATCTTCAAGGAAAATTCTGTACCAGGGGATTAGGGGTAAAGGCACCGCTTTTAACGACATGTGACGACAGAGACTCGATTACATAAAACATTCTAGAACTAAGACAGGAAAAACAGAAAACAGCCTTAGTTTACAACCATTTTGTCCTCCAAAAGTTCTTAAGCTCTTAAGGTTATTTTCAACTGAATTCTGTGACTTCAACAAATGCTTTGCATTGATTGTTTTTTTTAGCAAATGGCATTTTCTAAATAAATGATGAACTAAATATCAAAGAAGTGTTTTTAAGCCCACACAAACTATTTTCTTTGGCCATCTCAAGGGAATATTAAAAGAAATTCGAGTAAGGATTTTAGATGTTCTTCAAGTGTTTACCATATAGTGTTTGTTGCTGAATACCTACTGTAATATGCTGTGGTTGTAATGGACTCTAACTGAAAGTTTCAAAGTTTGAGGAGTTTAAGTGCTGTGGAGGCTTGTTTCCACCTACAGGCGCACCGCTGAAGCGGCACCCTGTTTAACACGGACACCTGACCTCCTTGGGAAGCTGGAGATTATTAATAATGCACACAACAGATGTTGTGGTAACGCCACAGCGGTTCATTGCAGAGGGTGGGGGTACCAGGCCTCTCTGTTGGTCTTGAGCCATAAGTCGCATTTCTGTCACCTGTCACAGACGGGGTGGGTCTCAAGGTCGTGCTTTCGGCGGGCTGGTCAGAGACAGAGGCATGGAAAAGGGTTCATGGATGTGGAAGCACTGGTTTGTGGACTACAGGGCAAAGGGCCTGACATGGGACGCGAGACAACAACAAATCAGACAGAGAAAAGGACGGTACTCATAGTGAATTTGGAAATTAACTTGAATCTACATTTGCAAATCGAAAATAAAATTAATTGGACACTTTTTTAAAACATTATTGTAATTTTAGGAGTTATTTTTAGCTTGTGATTGTCACACCTGGGGTTGCTGACATATGCTGCACAGCATTGCTGTGGCCCTGACCGACACCTTTAGCTTTAGCTGTGGAGCATTGTTGGTCTTCACCTTGATACAGACATCCGGGGGTGAACCACCGCAGACTACCAGCTGCACACACTAACACATCACCAGGGGTTTGGGTCAGTGCTTTGCACTTGAAGGACTCTCACAACAGCTCTTCAGGCCTTCAGCTGCGTCATGGATCATTGTCCTGCTGCACAACCCAGGTCAGCTTCAGCTTAAGCATGGAAGGCCTGAATGACTTCTGGTTATGGCTCCCAGGGGTTCATGGAGCAGAGCCTCCCCAGACCAGTAGCGAGCCTGGCAATTAACATTGGGATTCCTGTTACGGAAGCAGTGCTTTGTATTCATTGGACACAAACTAATCAATGTGGCCATATTAACTGTAATAGAGTGGCATTGAGTGAATACAAGTATTTCCTTCATAGCAACTGAAATTAATTTAGTCCATACATCAGACATTCATATTTACCACTGTGCTGATTATTCCAGTCATAGTATGGATTTGTCATTACCCACAGTATTCCTCATTCTCGGTAACACTTTACTTGAGGGGACACAAATAATGCAGTATTATGCCATTACTCATGAATTAATTATCCACAAACTAAGTCTTGGTTACATGCTGACCTCATGTTCATTGATCATTAATGAATCATGATGTTTTTATCTCAAGCAGGTTCTATTTGTTACTGTATCTGTTAATCCTGTAAAATCTTGTTGAATGTTAACTACTGAAGAAACAAGTAATGAATAACACAATATCAATACTGATCTCATATTTGTTCATCATTAATGAATCATGATGCATTTTTATCTCAGGTAGCAACTATATTTGTTCATGATTTGTACTTTAGTAATAAATGAGTTATTATTAAGTACTTGTGCCCCCTCAAGTAAATTGCTACCGTTCATTTCTGTGGTCATTCATTTATGGATTATGAATAAGAGTTTCCTTGTACCCATACTGCCAGGGATAGGTTCCACCCCACGGACCGCC
>JAODLD010000030.1:3794662-3811357 GCA_026781065.1 Mormyrops boulengeri | reverse complement strand
AATGAAAATGACACCAGCTCTCTATTCTATTGCAATCTGTGCATGGACCAGTGCGTGACTCTTAAGGATGGTTCCACCCCACGGACCGCCAAGCTCCACCCCCACGGACCCCGCAAGCTCCACCCCCACGGACCCCAAAGCTCCACCCCCACGGACCCCCAAGCTCCACCCCCACGGACCCCGCAAGCTCCACCCCCATGGACCCCAAAGCTCCACCCCCCCAATCTATGACAAGTTAAGCAGCTAGGAAGTCAATGAATGTTTTAAATATTCATGCGCTTTCTAAAATACATGCGTCTTTCTTGTTTTTCACAAATAACAAGAATGTGAAATTTGCTTTTTTATAAGCCGAACATCTGTGCACAGCCGCCTGGGACAGTGTCAGCATTACACAGGCTGTATAAATGTTTTACATAAAGATGAGGGGTTCATCTGTTAAAGTCAGAGACTAATCCCTACTGCGTGCCGACGCATCGCTTACCGTATAACCTTTCCAGTCACGGTGTTAAATGTCATGCTCATTGGCTGTTTTTAAAGTGATTAACCAGTAGAGGACTGAGCAATTTTACACCCCTCAGTGTCACGTTGATGAAGTTTCAGAATGGGGAGCCACCGCTTTGGACATCTAAATGCTCCAGTCATCTGGCTAGAATTTCCCTGCCGATGAGAGATGCTAATCTGAAGCATCCGCATCACTTCCTGCCAGGGCCGGCCTGAGTGATGCTCTGATCTCATCTCAATTCTGCGGTGAGTTCTCCTTTTCTGCGGGCCGCTCATCTCCATACCATAATAGTTCCCACCGTTGCTGCCAAAACACACCGAAGGCAATTTAGACGTGGAGCTCAGCCACACTGTGCAGTAACACGCTTTGTGCGAGCAAAGTGGTGAGGATGTATTTATCCAGGGGAAATTGAATTCACTGTGACCTCCGACGAAGAGGCAGGACAAGAGTCTGCCCAGTCATCGCGGGTATCGTGCAGCCGTTTATCGTAACAGGGCTGAGCCCTGAATTTTAAACACACGCTCTTCCCAGCACTTCATGTTTGGCTCGTTGTTCACACTCCGATTTCATTTCTCTGCTCTCTAATGTCGCCCCATCAGGTCTGCCGGCCTCGATTCCCCCGTCAATCTGACTCCTGAATTTTGTTTCAAACACGAGAAACGATGGCTTGAAATTGACTGATGAAGACCAGCGTGTCAGAAACCCATCTGGAGAGAGCTGTACCGATAAACACAACAATGAAGAGAAAATTGAATTCTAGGGCTCGATAAGTATATACATACAATGCCTGGCTTCTCAACATCCTTTATGTGCCCCCAGTATTAGATACTCCCTGTCTGGTTTAGGGATTAGTTTCTATGACAATAGCAGGCAGAATGAGCCTCTCGTTTTGTCGTTTGAATTCTCCTCATTTGTCAGCTATGCACATATGTTCATTATCGGCCGCTTAGCCTGTGAAATTGGCTGCTCCGGCAGATGGCTGGATCGCCTCAGTGAAGCCGCCGTCGCGTAGCCAGGAAGAGAGATGCAGAGAATTACGAGACATCCATCGGTCTTCAGTCCTACTCCCTACATTCCCCAGCTCCCCACCTGGCTGCCCGTATCTCAGTGCTGGGGGCGGGGCCACCACCTGTCTGCCAGCTGACTGAAAGGCTTCGCCTTACCTCTGCCCACCTGTGGAAAGTCCATATATGTGCCAAATTATAATTACTGCTTCTTTCTCCTGTCCCATGTAACATGGTTCTGCTCATTGTCCTGCCAGGACAGAGTATTATTATTATTATTATTATTATTATTATTATTATGTGTTGGTTAATCGATGTTGGCTTGTGGTGTCCTTCCTCCAGAATATCATATCTTCAGTCTATTGGAGAAAATCCTACCGAGATAAAACTCGATGTTCCTGGCATTGATGTCTGATCTGGCTCAGGTTTGGCCATAAATGAGAGTTACGGCTTGGCACGATTTTCCATCCTTGGCTGTGGCCTGATATGAAATTTCTCACTCTGCTTATATCTATGATAACAAGATTGAGCCAGGCTGCCCCACAGGTGTCTGTGATGTCATGCTCTCACGTTAAGGTGGGTCCCCAGAGATGCATCCCTGGAATAAGGACTGTCTGTAAGTTGTCAAGATTGCCGTCTGATGATAACTGAGAATGGTTTTTCTATTCCATTTTCCTCCGTGAAGGGCTACGCTAAAAGAGTAGCTAAAAATCAAAGCTAAAGAGAATGAGCCACACTCGTTACGCTTCATGCTACACTTTTCTTATTTATCCAAAATGTGTAGATAGTTACAGCTTCATTATGATCCATCCTGCAGTTAAGATAAGGAGCAGATTAGAGCTGAAACTGTGACCTTGATGAGGTTGAAATAATTCTGAGAGCATAACAGCAAAGTGTACATTTTTCCTTGTTATGTCAGTATCATCATATTACCATGACAACCATAGTCTCTAAAGGCTTCACTGCCCTTGCGTACCCTTTTTAACATTTTATTCAATTGAAAGGATTTAATTTGTCTAGAAGAGAGCAGGCAGTGTCGCCACTGCATACCATAAATTCAAATTAAGCGACTCATCTGAAAATGCTGTTTCACTTTCACCCTGCATTCCTTTTTCTTTTTACTAATTCAGTGCTTGGTTATGAATATGCATCAGTCTGACAATCTAAAAGAGAAAACCCATAAACTACCAGAAAGCAAACTAGCTGATTTGGAGCCTCTGGTAATTTTAAAATAATTTTATTATATTACAAATCAGTGTCCTTTTCAGGTACCGTGGCGGGTAGAGTATCGTATTCCTCACACCCCCGGTGTTGGGGTTGAAATGCGGTCCCCTCTCTGTCTGTGTTCTTTGCTAACTGACTTCTCTGCATTTCCATAATGTGTGACTCGGTGTATGTGTACCACATGGGCCCCTGATGGACTGCCATTCTGTCCAGTCTGCCCCAGCCTTGTGCCCTGTTCTGCCTGGGATGGGCTCTAGTAACCCCGTGGTGTCCTCTGTTTTGTGTCTGCTGGCATAAGCTCTAAACATGTACTGGATACAGGGCCAAAGGATGGACCCCTCCATATTAAATTAGGCTTCATTCACCCCCCCCCCCCCTCAATAAATAGACATTTGCATGTAAATAATCAAGTTGTGCTCCCCTACCCCAGTATCTAACTAGATAAATGTTTATGGAAGATGTATTATTTACTGGACCACAGCATACAGTACCAGTCAAAAGTCTGGACACATGACCCTAAGCACACCTTGAGGTTATGTAAGTACCGTATTATCCTGTGAAAAAGGGAAGAGACTTATTTTTTGCCTTCAACTTATTTGTCCTTGTATCTTTACTTTTAGATGTTTAGTTTTAGTATGTTTATTTGCTTTTGCCATGACACTACCCACACCAAAAGATGTCCTTGTGCTTTTCTGTACATGGCGAATAAAAAAGATTTAGATTCTGATTCAGAGATGGAAAACTGTGACAGATGCCAGGCCCCCATACCCAACTAACGGGGAACATTCCCAGAACTTTAGCAAACGTTATGTGAAGGTCTTCTCAAAGTTAGCAGAGAATGTTCTTAGTGTAACGTTAGTTTATGTTATTTGCATATTTTACATTTTAACAAAGGCTCTGTCGACGTCAGCACAACAACATTATGACCTGAACATCCTTCTAATGCGATTAGTGCTGAAAAACAGTTTTAAAGTATTGTTTTGTAAAAGTGCTATATGTGTACAGTATGTTGAGAATATGCCATCCAGCCTTGAACCCATGACCTTTGAGGTGCTAAGCAACAGCCTTACCTGTGGTTGTACCATGCCCTTCGTCTGTAGTTGAGTTATTAGTCTCAGTTGTAGCAGTAGTAGCAGTAACACTGGTATAATGTTCTGGGAACATCAGGAAAGCTGGACATTTTGAACGTTTCCATACTTTAATTGGACCATTCAGTAAACGTTACTAGAACAAAAAACTGTTAGCAGGGAATCCCCCGACCTAAAACCTAAAGAGCTGGTTTGGGATTAGCTGGATAAAAGAGTAAGAGCAATGTAGCCAACAGGTGCCCAGAACTTATGGAAACTCCTTCAGGACTGCTGGAGAAGCATTCCAGGTGGAACATGGATGAAAGGATGCCAAGAGTCTGCAATACTGCCATTGAAGCAAAAGGGGGCTATTTTGAAGAGTCTTAAATTAGAGAAATACTTCTCTTGGCACGTTGCAAAATTTGATATGTATTACCTCATTGCCTGAAGGCCTTTTACTATACGGTGAACAACATAGATAAAATAACAAATGCGTTAAAAGCAGGTGTATCCGCATTTTTGCCTGGTATGTGAGGAGATGGCTTATAGGTCTCCACATGTGGTGTCTTCTGGCCGTAAGGCTTCCCTCGCAAACCCCGCCTCACCGTCATGGCTCACTCAGCTGCCCAGGCATGAGAGGCCTCGCTTGGAGTAGAGCAGGAGATCTTAACACTCAGCTTTATACAGATACAGGAGCAGTAACAGCTGTGGATGCACAGCGGCACACCATGTGGCAGGCGGGGAGAGCCTGAGGAACATCAAAGTCACCGAGCCCTGCCGCGTCCTCCGCGCGAAGTGACGGCGCTGCCAGGATTTGCATATTAAGATGATGTTTTGCATAGCATAACATTATAAGACGGTGAGTCAGTGGCGGAGGCGGTTGGGTGGACACATGTTGCTGAGGACCTGAGCTTTATGATGTAAAATCTCTGTCATACCCCCGAGCAACTTTACTTAAGACAAATTAGTGTGGAAAAAAAAAATAAAATGGTTCTTGCATGTGCCTCAGGGTCTAACCATTGTCAGAAAGAAGCTGTTCATCTCCTGCAGTGCCATGTGGACCCTTTCACCACACACTGACTCCTTACCACGTTATTTATCACAGGTTGAGGCCTATCAGTGAGGGTGCTAGCATCTCAGCGGCGCCCCCTGCTGTTTCATAGTTAGATGTCGAGAGATGTGAGGATCGGCCGAGTGAGGGCCCGGTTGTCTCAGATCTTTAATTAGTCTCGATGCTCAAGGTTGATTTCCGCGTCTCAGGATCAGTGAAGCATGGTGCCATCTGCAAACACACCTTTATCCATGACACTGAATGACATGCGAGGATACCAGCTTTTGGTACGTTTAATTTTTGATGGCAGCCCCTGGGGGAGGAAGCTCGGGGTCTTTTCGTGGGACCAGAGGAGTGATTACCCTTAGCACAGCTAGCTGAATTATGAAGAAAACTCTCCCAGAAGCAAAGGACCCCCCCCACTACCATTTATTCATCTCTGTGAGACCGCTGGGTTCCTCTCCACATTCACACCCTGTTGTGGCTGGCGATCATCTGCTCTGCCGCGTTCAGAACACTCACCAGTATCGCGCAACCAGGCATCTCAAATCGTCACTGATACTGCGGCCTGCTCTTCCCCAGATAAAGTGCTCACGCTTCTGTGGGCGATGGAGTGCCATCTGATTTCCAATCAGGAGCATGCACGAGGGCTCAGCGCTAGGCAGCGCCCCCTGGTGCTAATGTGCCGCCATTGCCAGATGAGGGTGGAATTAGGGATCTGTGGCAGGGACTTGCTCTGGCTCTCACCCAAATGATCCAGGCCTTTACTGGCCCATATAGATTTCCAGAAATCCCAGAATCCAATGGCAGCCAAAGCTGCAGATACTCTTTCTATATTACTCCAACCTAGGCCTTTAGCGAATGGCACAGTTTAATTATCATTAATTATCAGGGGCTTGGCATCTGAGCTGACAATGATCTGTCATTTACAATCTGTTGGTTAATTAAGCCCCTCCCCCAGGCTTTTGGTCTCAGGTTGAAAGCTGAAGTTTTAGGCCCCCAAAAGCATCATGCATAAAGAGTCCTCCTGAATATTACTGAGTGCCGTATTCACTGGCATCTTTTCAATTGTGCATTTAAGATGTAATGAGCTGAATAACAGACTCAAAACACCAACAGTGAACTAATAAGTTATTGTTGGTTTTGTTGTTTATTTCTCCTTTGAGAGAGAGATAAGTACATTTTTTCAGCTGTGCGAAGGCTTACTGAACCTCATTGCTGGTGTTTTCTGGAAACCACTTCAGAAAAAGCTATGAGGTCTAAAGGCCCTATATAAACATGCCCTCAGTTCACTCATCCAAAAACTAAAGCCCTTCAATTTAAATAAAGAATTCATGAAATAATGTCTTCATACATTTTAACAGGCTTCCCGCAGCTACTTCTGGCTTTTGTTCTTTGGCTGTAACTGGAAAGAGCACCTTCTGTAAGTCAGCCTCTCGTGAAATTCCTTCGAAAAGGGCATCTGTGTCATTTTTGGTGCCTTGAGGCGTCAAGGAAACAGGCGTCACATGACCTGCATGACACAACCAGCTGCCGTGATAGACTCCTCAGCATCGATCACCTTTAATACAGTGTTATTGTCCAACACACTTCCACCCCATGGGCTGCATCACCTTCTTCACACATACAGATATATTAGCTACCTTTAGTCTGATAGAAACCTAAAGACAAAAAGTAATGGAGAACACCAGCGATTTAAGCCCCATACGATATATCTAAACAGTCACTGTAAATATAGATCTCAATTTATCTGGGAGAGACTTTTCATAACCATAAGCCACTTAAACCAGAATGAAGCATTTATATTGTTATATGTAATCTTTTATACAGGGCGGACGGAACCTACCAACAATGAGAAAAGTAAGCAAGGACTGTTCTGCCTGTGTCATTATAAGTATTTCATTTTTTCCAGCCTGAACGAGTTCTGAATAAGAATTCCAATAAGTTAATAATGTCATCCATCCATCTGTCTCTTACAGGGTCATGCTATGAACCTGGAACCTGTACCAGGAGGTTCAGGGCATGGGAACATCCTGGGTTAGATGCCCGTCCATTGCAGGGCACACACTTACCGAAGGGCAATTTAGCAATAGCAGCTCAGAGGCTGGATTGCAGCGAGGAATGGAGTGGAGTACTCTGCGTAAAGATGCACCAGCGGAGGGACAGCGTGCCGCACACAGAGATGCAGGATGGCCTGCACATTGCCCGCATTGGAGATGTGAGGTGCTGCTCAGTTAATATAATGTGAAGGAGAAATGTGGAGAAAGGAGAAGGAGAAAAAAAGGCCTCAAATCCATGGTGGAAGCTGCAGCCTGTTAGCCTGCTTGATCTCACCCATGAAGCTGCGCGTTCCCTTAGCGGTTCAGCGCCTGGGGGGTGTTCCACAAAGCAGGATTAAGGGAAAGTCTGACTTATTTCGTCAAGTCTGGCTCATTTAAGTGGGAGCTCCATTCCATCAACATGTCTTAAATGAATCCCTGCTGAGCTACCATGGTAACTTAAGCGAGTGAACAAGTCTGCTCCGGACCAGGTTAGCTGTCTCTCTTAGTTAAGCGTTGTCTCAAAGAACGTCTGACGTGTGGGAACAGTTTTCCAAAAGATCGTTCCGTGGACGAAATTCCATGCTCTCACTACTAATGTCATGTAATGAATATAATAAAGCCTATTAAAAAAATCACGTCTTGGCATTCTAATTAATTACAAAATAATTAAAATAGAAGCGTGCCCATATTACAAAGGTCAAACATAAAATGCAATGACAAATTGAAAAAAAATCTGTTAATATAATATGAACAGGAAGATATTTTCCTATTTTGTTTAGCCACAGTCTACTTTGAAAGTTTATTAGTAAAAAACAAAGACAAGATATGCTTGTTTGTGCAGGACATTTCACACAGATGCGATTGAAAGTATTTTACGGAGATCAAATAATACAGAAAGAATGATACGTGAACTTAACCCTGAAAGCTCCCCATTGGATATGGGGATTGAACCAGGAACTTTCACGGTGTAAGACAACAGCATAAACTACTGTACCACCCTGCCACTATACTAGGCACTTCGAACATTTACATAACTTACGCATTTAGTCTGTCTGCAATTCTTTGCCAAGCCAACTCCCTGGTTGTATTTATGGCCACAGTATAGCCTTTTTTAGCGATTACATCTTTATATTTTACAAACGCTATCAGCAGCGTTTGTTCTGCAGCAGAAGAAAACACCGCTCTCGTTTTACACGCTTTCTGACTTATTAGATCGATCTGTCTTTCATCTATTCATTTGGGCTTCTTAAATTTCTCGGGTGTGCACACTAAGTGAGACTATGCAAGTCTGTCTTGTATGAGCCTTGATTAGTAAAGGGTGAACTGCATTAGTGGAACGACATGAGGCTAAGTTTAGAGATGGCGCTAGTTTGAGCCCGACTTTTTCGGAAAAGTTTGGCTTTCTTTAGCTACTTTCATGGAATACTCCGATTGTTCCGTTGTTCCAATGGAAGGACACAGCCGGTGTATCTCATACATGTTACTGAGGTCTCCACAAAACATGGATCTGGTAGTTGTGTCCATACCTCCTCCACTTCCATTTGAGGCAGTTCTGAAGGCCATATTCCACAGAGATGTATACAGTATAGGGTCCGAGTCCAGCCTCTCAATAGAGGAACCCATGTATACAACTTCTCCCGAGTAAATGCTGGGGGGGCTTTTGAGCCCTGCACTCCTAAACAGGAGACAATGTCCTTTTCGGCTTCATGCTGGCTTTTCCCTCTTCCATGAGAAGCAACCAGTCCTCCACTTGACAACGATCTCTATCTCACATTCCAGTATTTTTCGGCTGACTGAACCTCTCCCCTGCCTGCAGCTGGAGGCTGCGTCTCTCCTGAATCACATTCCATTGGTCTTTAGGCATGTGGCACGTCCTACTCAGATTAACCAAATTCCCAAGAACTTCCTCATCACTGGCCTCGCAGTGCAACCTAAACAGGCTCCTCAGTGGATGTCCTCAGTAACTCGCACTTCCTGCTCTCCCTCGACCTGTGCTGGCCTCAGTCCTACTTGCCCACTGCTTAACTCGTTCCTCCCGCTGCCTGCTGACCTGTGCTGGATGGATTCTGCAAGCTGCTAGGCCTATCCCTCCTGCTGTCCTGTGACCTGTATTGGACTCTGTCCCACCTGCTTTTGAACTATGCTTCTGGCTCCAGTTTTGTCTTCAGTTCTAGATCCCTCTCTGCCCCATGTAGTGCTGCTTGACCAGCCTGTATGACTTTCTTCTCCCTTTTGATGTGCCAGTTGACTAATTTTACATTCAAAATAACACATACAAGGAAACAAAATTAAATCAAAGAAAGAAAGAATTAATGAAACAGACGAGCGAAAATGTGTAACAGCAGATAGAGATTTTCCAAAGCCTACATGTAATACTAGAGGAGGAATTTCATTAAAGACTAAAGCTTTTGTAAAAGAACAGCGATAGGAGCTGTGAGCTGCTCACAATATCCAATTTTCCACCACAGTTTAAAACTCTTTAAACAGGATTTATGGGCCCAGTGTCGCTAAGGTGATATATGACAACACAGCAGACAAAGGTACCCATTCCTTTTCAGAAAAGCTTTTAAAATCAGACAAGGATTTACAATGGGATATTGCAGTTCTTTATATATTTGCTTTTAATTTAGGCTCTTCAGGGAAGAATAGATTGTTATTGGCAAAATTACAAGTATTAAAACTAAAAAGAAAATAAAGTAAAAAGAGAGTTTTTCAGAATTCTGCAGCTTATCATTCATGAGTCAGAGTAAACTTTGCAATCAGCGAAACGGTGCAAAGTTTGTAACAGCACATAGCAACGATTAAAGTGAAAGCATTTAATCTAGAGCATTCTGTCCCAAAGACAATATCAGTCAAATCATTGACACAGTTGTATTTTGGCTTTGAAAAATACGGTTCGGATTCCCTGAGCACCATTCCCGAATTGGCAAACTGTCAATGTTAAGCTCTTTGTTATCAAACCGTTTAACATTTGGTGTAGGACTGAAGATCTCTCACTTGTTTTATTTTCAGCTCTGCTTTTGAAAATATCACTTTAAATTGCTTAATAGCCAACACACAGGGAACATGCATATATATATGATAATAGTTTATACTTAATACTGACTGTTTAATTGATAATTTAATTATTCCTGCAATACCTGCTTCTGTAAAAGTCTCCAATTCTTGCAGATGGACAAGACAAATGTTATTAAAAGTTTTATTTTTTGCATGTAAAAGAGCACTGGAGACATAACTAAAATGCATCTTAAAATACCTCAAATAGCAATACATATTTTTCTTTCTTAGATTTTTCTTTTTCCAAAAAAAAATCCAAGAAATAAAAAGAAAGAAACACAGGATGAGCAATTATCTTGTGGAAAAAGTCAGCCGTGCACAGGGTTCTTAAATGCATTTCGGCAAAGGGGGTTTCATAAATGACTCGGATCCTGTCTGCAGATGATTAGAAGGGGCTTCTTCAATTTCCAGATTCTCACCAAATTTATCATTCCTTTTGTGCTTCTGCCTCACCCGAGGATTATATACTGTATATCTGAAAGACCCCCTTCCCCCACTGCCTCCAAAGACTGTTCATGTCTGAGGAAGGGGGAGAGTATCTCTGGCTCTTGAAGTTTCTACTGACTTCAGGGAGGGAGGGGGCTTGAGCAGCAGTAAACTTCAGTGTTGCTTGTTTGGGGATGGCATTCAGAATGCCCTCGATTACAAGCCAACGGCCCAAGGAAGTGCCAGCTTGCCCACGGACAGCTCTGTGAAAGGGCTTCATTAACAGAGTGAGTTTAAACACGGGTCCTGCCGAACTGGCACGGCACGCCAGCTTGCTTCTCCGCCCCTTTACAATGTTCACTTCTGCGTGGTTCCAAACATAAAACTTTAAAGAGAATGTGACATTTAAAAAAAAAAACAACAGTTTTCTTTACTTAGTTGACATTTTTTCCTCTAAAGCGGCATACATTTATGCTCAGCTGGAGTGATTCAGGATAAGTTCCTGGCCTAAAGCCACTACAGAATCCCTTCTAAGACATTAACTGGCAAGTTTCAAGCTGTATGTCTGTAGCTGTGTCCCATTGTGTGGATTTTTATATGGATGCGGCCTACAAAGGCCTGGCCGACTGCATCCTTCAAAGGGTGTAGCCCCTGAATTAGGGCACAGCTTATATCCTTCAACACTATGCCACCTAGTGATGTTTCACATGAGTTTTCATGTCTTATGGTGTGTGTTATTCCATCCATCCATCCATCCATCCATCCATCAATCCATTTTCCTTAGCACTTTTCCGTCTCTTGCAAACCTATGCAAAGATGCATATGACGTAAGTCATGTACTATGGGCAGTTACTGTAGAGCTAGTTAACTGCACCGTTTTGGACTGGGGTGGGGCACTATGGTGCGTGGAGGAAAGCTGCCCAGGCATGCAAGCTCTGGGGTCTCGATTTAAAGCCCCAACCTTGGAGGTGTTAACCACCATGTCAGAATTTCAGTCTTTAATTGCTTCATTGTTGGCCCTTTACTGAATACCAATTCAGTTTGTACGTCGGCTGTCAAATGTTTGCATATTTGTATTTTGTACAGTTGGGTTTTCTGCCAGTCAGGTCAAGCCTTTCCAGTGAAGGGGAGGGAGGTCAAGGATTCACCAGCAAGTTGGCAGATTGGGAAGTCCCCCCCGCCCAGGGACTTTAAGGTGATGTCAACTGCCCTCCCTGCCTATTCCCAGTGGAGAGCCCACATCTGCTTTTGCCATCTGGTCATGACCCCCATTAGACAGGGAATGATCATTGTCCCAGATGTCACATAAAACATCAGTGAGCTCCTATTGGTGGATTCCCACAGCCCGCTCCTCCCCCTTTCTTGCCTATTTCTTATTGTGCTCCGGAACACTTCCTATACCCACACGGCTTACTAGGCTGCTAGTCCAGGCCACAGCAGGGTGAGTCACACCCCTGTGGCGTGCTGAGCACTTGGGGCCAGCGGTGGCAAGCGAGCAAATACAATTTCATCCTCTCTCATCATAACCTGGGCCATTTGGCTCAGGGGTAGAGGTTGCTACTTATACCATAAAAGCAAAGCTAAGATGGATAGAAATATGAGGATTAAGAGGTGGTGGCACACTGGATCGGATTGGGGGTTTAAATCCTGCCTGCACTCTCTCTGTGTGAAACTTGTATGTTCTGCTTCTGTCATGTGGGTTTCCTCAGTAGTTTGGATAAATGGAACCTGTGGTGTGTGCATGTACCCTGTAATGGACTGGCTTCCCATCTAACATGTACTTCTACCTAGTGCCCTGTACTGCCAGTAATAGTCTCCCAGGCTTCTCAGCACAATCATTCTCAGGATAAGTACTTGGAAGATGGATTAAGGAACTGAAAATGTGCCTCCTCTATTTTTCAATATGTTTGACACTGTAAAAAGGGCTTACCTGCATAATATGTAATCGGGTTCCTATTGGCTGTTGTATTGGCTAACCATCTGCCCCCTGTTGACCGCTTCAGTTTGTCAACCAGATTTTTATGTGAATCAGATATTTATGATGATCACAATTTAAATCGATCAAGGACTCCTGATTGGCTCTCTATCTTCCATCCAGCTGGAAAAAACAGCCAGTTCTGATGTAACATTCCTTCTCGAAAGGTTGATTTGTGGGAGAGAGAGAGAGAGAGAAAAGTAAAGTGGCCTTTTTTGTGCCACTTAAGGAAAAAAGATGGATTGTGCACAAGGAAATATGCAGGATTTGCCTCAGAGCTTCTTCATTTCCTGTAACAATAACAGAATTTAATTAGGGTCTTGGAAATAAAGGAATATTAAACCCTTTTTCAAGTACCAAAATTGATTATGAGAAGAGAAGTAATTCCCATTAAGAGATGGAGGGGAATATGTATTGTGAGAGACAAATTCTGGGAAAGATGAAGGAATGTAACACTGCATGAGTGCAAGATGCAACATGTTAACATTTTATGGTGTTTTCTACTGCTGGTTTTTAACACCGTTGATTCATTTACTCATGAGTGTGATCTGGCCATCTGTGCAGTGTGATGGTGAATTTTGTGAGTGATTTGGTCTGTGTTTTCCTACCTCTGCTAAACACTTCCTTGCTTACTCTTGGGATTTGGGTTATTCTCATTCAGACTGAATGTTTGGGTATCTTAGGCTGGGTTTTTGGAATCTGTTTCTGATCCCTTCTGATCCCTTTGTTCTCTGGTTTGCTGACTGGGATGTGACTGGCAAGCCTTCTGGTTTTGGCTCAATGTCTTAAGCCCCTTTCAGACATGCACTTGTCTAGACATTAGCCGGAGGGGCTGTATGTGTCAACGCAAATGTCCGAATCACTTGTACTGGACATTAAACAGACTTTACCCTGGCAGCTCCGTAGTACAAAGTCTGACTGACCCCCGTGTGTGAATGGAGCAGGGAGAATTCCGGAGAATATACCACAAGCAAATGGGTGTATTGACGATGTTTCCATCATGCAACTGGTGCAAAAAACTGAAGAAAACAAACACCTGAGAGCGAAGCGTCATTTTCACAAAGAAGGGTCATTTACACAAAGAAGGGCTATTTACAAAAGAAGGGTCATTTACACGAGGAAGGACCATTTACACGAAGAAGCTTCATTTACACGAAGAAGCGTCATTTACACGAAGAAGGGCCATTTACACAAAGAAGGGTCATTTACACGAAGAAGGGTCATTTACACAAAGAAGGGTCATTTACACGAAGAAGGGTCATTTACACTTCATGCACATAGTGTAGCTGCTTTGGTTCTGTGTATTCGGACCCCTGCACACTCCAGCCAAATGCCATACCTCGCCCAAACCAAAGGAGTATTTCTAGTAGGTGTGAATACGTCTGACATGGGAAATCTTCCGTTGTGTGCTGCATGTGTGAAAGGGGATACTCTGGAAAATGCCCGGACCTAATTCTTGGGACAGTGTCCGGAATTCATTTGTAAAACAAGCTTTGCTTTCCTTGGTTAGTTCCAGAGGTGGACAGTTCAGGTCCAGAAAGTGAAAATCCAGACCAAGATTTTGTTTCAACCAACCAGTTGAGTACTCTGTGACTCTTTATATTCAACTGGTTGGTTGGCAAAATCCTGGTTTGGATTTTTACTTTCTGGCCCGCCTTTCTTTGCTGACCTTACCAAAGTTGCATTACTCACAGACGGTGGCCCCTGTCCTGTCCAAACAGAGAACACTTAGGCTCATCTGCCAAAGAGGAAAGGACTGTCAGGCAGAAGACGTCTCCAGGCAGGTGTGTGGGTTGAGGCGGGTAACCTTTTGTCGGTGTGCCTTGTTAATTTCAGGGACTGGCAAGGGAGTTACCATGGGAGATGCGGGGGCGTGAGTCCTTTAAATGGACCGGTAGGAGGTCAATTAGGCGTGTGGGGAGCTGGTTAAGGGTAATCACCTGTGACGATAAAGACAGAACAGGTGGTAGGAGAGGACAGTGGGAGTTTGGGGATTCTGATTCCTCTCTAAAGTCTGATTTTTGACAGAAAGAGACCCTCAAAATATCACATGAGGGCGCAGTACAATTTAGAATTCAGTTAAATTCACAATGTAGCTTTGGTCGGAAAATGGGGGTGAAGGTTAGGTCTCTGGGCAGGACAATTACATCTCTGTTGGGATTTTGAACAAGATCCTTAAGTCCCTGAAATGCTCCGGGGCACCAGAAAAACAGCCTGTCCCTGTACTCAGACCTCAAGCTTTACTCTCAACTGTATATATGTGTGCATTTGTCTCAAAGGAGAGCATGATGGGATATGCGAAAGCTAAAGAGGCATTACGGAGAAGAGATAATCAAAACCAAATATGCAAATGTTCACACTGGACACCCCATTCCCGTATGATGTTCTTGAAAATAATCAGAAGTGGAAAGTTCACATTCAGAAAGTAAAAATCCAAACCAGGATTTTGTTTCAACCAATCAGCTGAATACTCTGTGACTGTTACTCTTTATACGCAACTGGTTGGTTGAAATAAAATCTTGGTCTGAATTTCTACTTTCATGAAACCTGATTGTCTGGCTGGGATTTCCCAACGTTTCCTTGATAATGCACTCTTCCGCATGGAGTTACCTGGGGGGGTTATTTGCTTACCTTGCTAATCTCAGGAAAGGAGCTCTGGTGAGATTACAGAAAGATTAGTGGATGAGGGAACCACGCCCCCACCCCAGCCCATTGATTCTTTAATGTTTTGTCCTATTCCCCAGTATGAGGAGCTTCCTGTCTTCCATAGTCAGAGTCATTGGATTTGGGGGTTCTGCCAGAGGTCTGGTGTAATGTTCCTGTGTGAAGGTCGGCTGGCGCTGAATCACATGGAACTGAATCTGTCCTAATTAAAATGGTTTGTACACTGGTAGTGTATACACAATCGTTTTTTCCAGCAATTTTAATACAGTCCAAATATGTAAATCAGTCACAAGCCGACAGCGATTGTACTTCTGGTAGTCCTTCACTCTGAGAGCGCTTAATCCTCATGCCATTATTTGCTAACACAACTTATCCACAGCCACGACCGACCTGGAGAGTCGCTTAGAATATGGATGAAGGGATGGAGCTTACTAACCCTCATCTGCTTAGTAAATAATTTATATGCCAATACAGTCATATTATTTTTATAAAGAACATTAATCAGCACAGAAAGGCTTTTCAATTTGATTCATCCAATCATGTTCAATAACATTCAGTGCAGGGGTGCTGTAAGTCAGCAGCCGGACCACATGTGGAGGCCACAAGATACCCGGGAGAGGATGCACACAGACATACACACAGACACACACATACACATACACAGTGGGGAAAAAACAGAACTTCACCGAGAATAAGGTGCTGGACATAATAGAAAAATAAACTATAAAAGGCATTGTTTGGCAACTTCATTAGTACCAAAGAAAGAGAAGGATCCAGCATGGGGACATATGATACAGGCAGCTAATGCTGTGTCACCTCTAATGAGAACGGCAGAGGAGGAGAGGAAGAAGTGGCTCGACCTGAAAATGACCACCAAAAAACGGATGGCAGCCCAGAGATCCCTCATCTGTGCCACAGGGGGGCGGCCCAAGCACCACGTCAGTGTCACCTCTGGATGGTAAAATCGCTGCCACCATAGGCGAAACATCCCTAACAGGAATCACTCCAGATGGTGACACTGACAGTGCAGCTCCATCACCCATGGATGCGGGCGGGGCCATCAGAAAGTGGTACAGAAAGATATTTTTGTGGTTGCGTTAACTGGCTGCAGCAAGTAATGCATGTCATTCGCCGCAGTAGACCAACAAATGAATGTTGCCGAAAATGAATTGTGCGAGACACATCAAAAGAGCATATATTTACTGAGAGTGAGATATTTTTTCTTTGTATAAGATTTTGCAACGATTCCTTGTTATTAGCATGCACATATTTTGTGTGAACATAACAAGATCATTGTATTTGTCAATCTATCAAGGGTGATAATTGGTTAAGTGTCAGTCTGTGCATATTCTATGTGCCCATCAGTTTGCTCAGTTACGCTTCTTTGCCACTAGAGGTTTGTATGTACGCATGGCTTGGAGTATTCGTAAATATACGCACAGGAAGAAATTGATAAATACCATTCTATGTGTAAAAATGTGTGTATGAAAGGTTTACGCACAAAACTGTTAGTACGAACGGTTGATTTAATAAATGAGACCCCATGAAAGCACGTAAGTTACACACACGAGGTACCAGGGTTGGACGCTCTCGGGGGGGGGGGCCCCCCGGCGCGGGGGGGGGCGGGGGGCGCCCGGGCCGGCCGGCGGCGGGGGCCGGGGGGGGGCGGGGCGCGAAGCACCT
>JAODLD010000030.1:3768248-3793238 GCA_026781065.1 Mormyrops boulengeri | reverse complement strand
CCCCCCCCCCCCCCCAGTGGTGTCTAAAAGGCCACCTCACCGTCCTGTAAACTGGCCGCATTTTCAGTTCTTTCCCATAAACAGGACAAATATGAAAGTGGCATAAAGCAGCGAGGCTTCACAGAGCCGTGTGGTGGGTTTGATGGGAGCCCTCCGTCAGGGGCCTTGCTGCGTCTCCGTGCCACTGAACTTCACAACTTTCACACTTCAAAGTGTTTCTGCACGACTCTCTCACAGGCCGCTAGCATCGAATCCCGCTGTGAATCGCCTCCAGCGGAAATCCGGTTGCTAGCACACATGCACGCACACACACGCATGCATGCACGCACGCACACACACACACACTCACAGATCAGGTATCTAAGAAACTGCAAGTCTTTTGGCATTTTTAGTCTTTTGATTGCAGTCACAGAATTTTGTAAAACTGAGTTTTCCACAGTGGGGACCCAAAATTTGCCCCCCATAACATGAAAATAACAGGTTTTTATCTGTAATCTGTATGTGACCACACACACGCACACATACATGCGCGCGCGCACACACACGCGCACCCACATGTCGGGTAAACATATCTTTATGGCGACCGATCATTCATTTCTATGGGAAAAAGGCTAACGCTAAGTATGACAACCTTAACCTCTACCCTGCCCTAACCATAACCATAAGCAACCAAGCAAAATACAAGAGTTTTTGCATTTTTAGTTTTTTCGTTGCAGTCACAGATATTTATTAAATTGAGTTTAATAAATTCATTCATTTATCTGGTCCCCATAAGGGAAAAAACGGGTATTCATCACGTTGTGGGGACATTGTGTCCCCATAAGGTAAGGTATACCCACTCATACACACACACACACACACGCACACACACACACATGCACACACACACACACGCACATTGGTGTACCTATCTAAATGGGGACCTTACATTCATTTCTATAGGAAAAACCCTAATCCCAATCACGACACCCTTAAACCCTACCCAGCCCTAACCTTAACCAAAAGTAACTGAACAAAATACACAACTTTTGGTAGTTTTACTTTTGTGATGACAGTCACAGATTTAAAAAAAAATTTAGGTTATACAAATGGGGAAATTGGGGAAATGTTCCCAAAAGTAAGGAAGTTTCAGGTTTTACCACACTTCGGGGACACACACTCACACAGACACAGGTTTGTAATTATATCTTTGTGGGGACTCTCCATCCATTTCTATGGGGAAAACTCTAATCCCGACCTTAACCCCTACCCAGTCCTAACCTTAACCATAAGTAACCAAACAAAATATGAGACTTTTGGATGACTTTTGATTGCATTCCTGAGAAATGGTCCCCACAATGTCAAAATAACATCTTTTTATTACATTGCGACACACACACACACACACGCACGCACGCACGCACACACCCACACACACAGAAACGCACCTCGGAGAGTGTTTTTTCACTTTCACACATCTCTGTGACTTTTTTTTCCACCAACACATTCCAGGTCCAGGGTGCGAATCCGTCTGATGGTTTGGCAGGAAGTCCCCCCCCGGCTGCCCATTTTAGCCATGTGACAGTACAATCACACATAGAGCAGCAATTGATTATGAAGCTCTCTCAGTTGCAGCAAATCGGGTTAAGGGGAGCCTCTTCTTGCCCTGAGTGAGGGCCGGTTACAATGTCACATTTTTGGGGGGATTCCCGCATTTCAGGCTTCATTTTTTCATGACGATGGGAGACAAAGTACATCTGATCAGCATGCAGCCACAGACTCCAAAATGGCACTGCAATAGGCTTAAAGCTATCCACTCCATGTTCATATGGCATGCTGCGTTTCTTAAAGGTACAGCGGCATCTTTTACAAGGGATGGAAAGACCAACCCAGTAATTAATTAAATTACACAACTGATGTAGCCCATGAACAATGGAATCAAATCATGAGTCACGTACAGAGAAAACAACAGTGATCTTTACTGCTGGCAGGGATGATGTATCGCTGTGTCAATCGCTCTTTTGGTCACAGGCAGGCCTTGGACGCGATATCAGCCGGGGTACATTTGGAGCGGATTTGCTGCAGTCCTGCTCTGGGGGTTTATCTCTGTATGGATTAGGGAAACATGTGAGACCGGTTATACCTGCTGGTTGGAATGGTACGATTAGAAACGGCAATAAGGTCTATATGCACAATTGAAAAACAGCTTTACATACATCGTGTATCGCTGAGTATAGCTGCCAGTGAGCAATATATCTTACTGATTCATGACCTTCCTATACAGGAAATCCAGGGCAGGGTCACGCTGAGCCACATCTGCCATATCCTCATCCAATACGCAGTGCCCAGGACGGTTTGATGGCCAGGTGAATCTGATCCACTTTCAGGGGCTTTTTAAAGGCACAGGGGGCCATTTTGGGGGCTACGCAGAGTGACTTGTCTGCCTCTGTCTATAGTTACCTTTCCAGTTAGGTCATGCAGGACAACAAGTGACTCATTAATTCAGATCGATGACCCAACCCCCCCAAGCGATTCCTGTCCAATAAAAACAGACCTTTCAAACAGGCCTGAAACTTGGGGCATATGCAAAAATGAAAAACCATAGTAGTTTTACTAAATGCTTGGGGTGAGAACAAGTAATCACAGACTTGATACATATCATAAAACTCCGAGTTCATGGCTCTGAGTCTTTTAGCTGATAATTTACAACCACATTAATATGCATGAATAGTTGAGCCTCTGGTGCCTGCACAGAATGATGGCCTTAACCCTGACCTCATTTAAATATATTGATTACAGACTTGCATAAAAGTCCAGCTTATTTAAAATGAAAATCATGTTAAATTCAAACTGGATATTATCCAGATTACCTTTGTTGTCATCCACAGGTAGTTTTTTATGACTTTTTGTTCTCTTGTCCATGTTTATGACTGTAAGAAGTATTAATACATGTAAAATTATGTTTAATATGAAAGGCAGAGATAGAAGTAGAAGTGATGTGTGTGTATGTTGTGTCCCATCCCTGCTGGAATGCTCCCCCACTTTTCCCTGGCGCTGTTTTTCTCTTTGTTTGTTGCACCCACCTACCCCCAGCTATGCAATTAGAAGGCCCACAGCTGATAAAGCCGGGATCCCGCTCAAGGTGGCATTTCTCAGTCTCTAGCCGCAACTTATTTCCCATGCAGCATTACCTCCAGGCCCCGCGGTGTCACATGATATTTTGCATTGCGGCGCTTCCTTGGCGGTCACATGATCTGGGTCATCCTATTATTGTCCTGCTGTACCTGATACCAGATCATTCCATGCTGCACACGGTGGACGGCATCTCTTCCGTCTCGCAGACTGTGTTCAGGAGCCGTGTGCAGTGCTCACCAGTGCTGTGGTGCTTCCTTCAAGAGCCGCACCTTAAAAGCCGCTTTGGTTTTACTTCAGTTCAAGCACTCATGCGCCATGGATCAAACTTACCCGTCCCAGGAGGCTTGACTACATCCTTTACTCTCCATTCAAAGCAGAAATAGGTGACTTTAATGTAACCATGCAGTACTCAGTTATGTAGCTACCAAGCATATCAGTTACACAGTGAAAGTAGCCCTAAGAGAAATAAATAGCCCCAGTGAGAAATTGAGATGCCTGGTTTTGCTGTGGACAATTTCTTAACCTGTTGCTCATAACCGCATATCGTAAAAAAAAAAAAAAGAAAGCATTGTGGGAAGTCCTGGGTTCAGAAAATAATAATAATACTATAGCCCAGGATATTTTTCTATTACACAATACTTTTATAAATATTAGACTTTTCAAATGACATACAATGTACCATAATTACCCATATCCGCCCTAATAATTTTTGCTGTTCATTCCATTGCTGTTCATTCGTTTTTAATGTGGGTACAGGGCACCAGGGAGGTGTGTCTCACGCTGTGATGACACGTTAGAGTTCCGTGCTGTTCTGGTCATGCTCGCCGCCCCCTTCTGTCATCTTTCGGTCAGGCGCCCTCAGCTCCTTCTCTGGGTCTCCATCTAACCACCAAAGCGTTTAGTCTGAGCCCAACAATTTAAAGGGGATTAATCGGAGCTGCTGTGTGAATCCTAGACAAGAGTCAACCACAGGGAATCAGATCTCCTGGCGTGTCTGTCAGATTTCAGTCTGAAGATGGAATCTGAAGCTGGCACTAAACACAGAGGGCTGTTATTCTACAGTCAGTGTATGTCATATGTTATAATTTGTAATTTGTGATATATAAATATAGCGATATTCATTCATCAGTACTTGAGACATGTCCACTGATGCATAACGGTAAATCCACCTTTTTTGTTCATGTGGTTTGTGAAAGTCATTCTCACCTTTAGGCAATCAGTTCTCTAACCCAAAATTAATCCATTGACAGGGAGTGGAGCTTAAGTATAGGGTGCTCTGTGGCCCAATGTCACACACACACACACACACACACACGCACACACACACACACACACACACATGCACAGACACACACACAGAGGTTTGTAATTATATCTTTCTGAGGACTCTCCTTTCATTTCTATGGGGAAAACTCTAATCCCAACATGACAACCTTAACCCCTACCCAGCCCTAACCTTAACCATAACCTTAACCATAACCTTAACCCCTACCCAGCCCTAACCTTTACCACAAGTAACCAAACAAAATATGGGACATTTGGTTGACTTTTGTTTTCATTCAGAGATCTTTGTGGGGACCTGAAAAATGGTCCCAACGATGTCAAAAAAGCAGATTTTGAACCTAATCCACACACACACACGCATGTAATGGAATGGAGAGTCCCCACAAAGATATAATTACAAACCTGTGTGTGTGTGTGTATGCGTGTGTCCTGTGATAGACTGGGATCCTGTGCACAGTGTCCCCTGCCTTGTGACCTTTGCATTTATACCGGCATCTCTCCATCCTTTGGCACTGTGTCTTAGTGGTTCAAAGCACCTGCCTTGTGAACAGGAGATCTTGTGTTCACATCCCAGTAATGCCTGTGGCCTTTGGTGTGAGCGTCTTCTCCTGTGGTGAATCCCCTCTTGGGATTGGGGGCAGTGATGTGAGGTATAGTGGCTTAACATGCAGTATCTGTGATTGGAAGGTTCCCAGTTCAAATCCCGTCAGAGTAATTTCACTGTTTGGCTTTTGCACAAGGGACAGGCTGACCCTGGTTTCTCAAAAGTAAGTCCCTTTTGATAAAAGCTTCCACTAAATGGAGAAAAATACATGTAACCGCACAGGATGGCTGTTTTTAAACCAATTGCGCAAGTGCAGAAAAACAAATTATGAATAAAAATTACTTGGTCTGAATCGAATAGTCGACAGTGGTAGCAAAATGTTTCTGTCTCACGTGAACCTTTTTTTAAAACCGTGCTTATGAAAAAAGTGGAAAAGATAGGAACAGATTGGGGAAAGGAAGTGATAGATGATTCGTAAAGGTGGGGAAGACAACAGCGAATTGCACTGGTGAATTCACACTGGCTTGGTGCAGCATGGAGGGACAGAGAATTGCTAACTGTCTCCCTTTACTGGTGTTGTGCCCGATTCGCTCAACAGGATGACAAGCGGGAAGATGAGTTTCTATCCTACAGGGGATCGTATCACAAAGAAACACCTCAAAATGTAATGTACTGAAGTCCCCTCAGAGAGTGTAACGGTTTGCTGAAGATATGAAATATCTCACAAAGGTCAGAGCATTCATCAAATGGAGCGTACAAGGACAAAATGTCTGTGGTGCACTGCCGCAAATATAGCTGGGGAGAAGAGACAAAAAACTCATAAATGCCAGTGGAATATGCCTGTAATTCCCCCCCCCCCCAAAAGCATACAAAATACAGAAGTGGGGGGGGGGGTTACCTTATAGGATTAAAGGTCATAGTGGCAAAGAGTCAAGTTCAAAGTAGGAGTTGAGGTTTTGATGTCTTGTGATCTTTCTTACCTGACCATAATTCACATCATTAAAAGACATACAGCACCAGTCAGAAGTTAGACACATCTACCCATAGAAAGGTTTATTTGTACCATTCTCTACGTTTTACAATAATTATAAAGACATCATGACTATAAAATGACATATATAGCTCAGAAGATTGCCGGTTCAAATCGCTGGGTCAGCAGAGTGATCCCACCATTGGGCCCTTGAACAAGGCCCTTAACCCCAATTGCTCCAGGTACTGGCTGACCCTACTGTCTCCTCTACGCCAGTTTCATGATGTGTCCTCCTGGGATGCTTTTCCATCCTTCCTATAGGAGGTCCCACACATATGCTGAGCATTCGTAGGCCACGTTTCCTTCACTCTCTGGTCAAACTCCTCCAAAACCATTTCTACTGGTTTTAGGTCAGGTGGCCAGGTCATGTGATGCAACACTCTTATCACTCTCCTTTGTAGGCAGCTACGCGTGTCCAAACTTTTGACTGGTACTGAATTTCCATTTCGTTTATTCATTCTCAAAGCAAAGGCATGGGATCACCTGTGAACCCTTCTCCCCCATCCATGCAGCTTGAGGACATCAGATGCCACTGTATGCAACCGGAATGGCAGAGAGTGATTACCGCAGGTCTGCCTGCATCTGCGCTGTGCAGTGGTTATGTCTGGGCATCAACAAGTGGCTGGCCGTCCTCTGGCCGCTTTAGGGGCTGTGTCTCACACTAGCGTGGCTTATGTCTGTGAACCGGAGGGACAACGGGACATTAGCCAGTCACTGTTTGGTTCACATTTCTAACTTAGGGTAGGAATTGACTTTAATTTCTCATTTTCCCACTTTCAAAAATCAATTTTTAAGGGATGCAGCTTTAATATATTAAGTCCTTTGCTTAACTGTCTTTTAGACGAGTCTCACTGCATTTATTGGTTCCCTCTCAGGGCCTGGAACAGCAAAGCTGTATATTAAACACTCATTAGCCCCGAAGTTTACAGCATTCGCAGTCCAAAGCTCACAATTTATTTAAAGGCCAATAGTGCAGAAATCACAATGCAGAGACAGACAGAAGCTCCAGAAATACAGCTTGACAAAATGCCCAGTAAGACTCAATTTCTGGTGATTTAAAAACACTTTGTCCTTTTGATATTTTAAAAATAATTTCATATAATATGCTGATTCGGGAAAAAAAATACATGTCTGTCCACTGCTCGGGACTGCTTGTTCAATGCGGGGAGTCAGCAAGCCTGGAACCGTTGGCAGGAAACACAGGGAAACAAGGCAGGGGGCAGCACGGGTGTGACAGCAGCCCACCACATGGCACACAAGCACGCGTTATTGCCAAATCCACCTAAAGCACGTCTCTTTGTACCGGACCCCAGAGTACGCAAATAAAACCCATGCGAATCTGGGAAGAATATGCAAACTCCACACACACAGGTAGCAAGACTCAAACTCACAACCCCACAATATGACGGAGTCCTATATGTAGTATTAATAAGCTGTGGGTTCTCTACAACATTCATCTATTCATTCATAATCTGACTACTTTTCTATTACAGGGTCGTGGGGGACACTGGGAGCTGATGCCAGGCAGCACTGGGCACAAGGCAGCAGACACCTGTCATCCGTAAACGCTACTGAGCTCAGGTGCTAATAGAAATCATGTGACACCTGGCACTGGAGCTGCAGAGTCGTTAACAATCCCCCCCGACCCCCACACCCCTGAGCTAGTTAAAGTTCTTTTTTGTACATTTTTTTGTAAAGTTACAAGTACTCTGGCTGCGTTACGGCACAGTGAAAGGTGCCATTTTGGCACGTGTGGCTTCACAGTGAAGGATGTTCAGCAGAGTCAGTGCGGGAATAGCTATCAAAAATGGTAAAGAGATAAAGACGACAGCGCAGCCAGGATGATCAAGGAACTCACATCACTGCAATGACATCTGAGCATGGAGAAAAGCAAGCTGAAAGACCTTCTGGGGAATTAATGACAATTAACCTGAATTTGCAGGGATTGCGAACAGAAGAAAAAATAAACAAAAGTAAAAAGACACTAGTGCTGTTCATAGCAAATTCAGCCATTGCAAGAAAATCAGAGATCACTGGCGGAGGAGATTTGGGGTGGTGGGAGGGGCTGGGGCTCAACGCTGCTGGATGGGAACCATCCTTTGGGGTGGGGGGGATGTGACACCAGCCAGCCCCCCCCACCATCGGAATAAAAAGGCACCATCTTTCATGTCACTGCAGTAGAGCATGTGCTCTGCTGTGCTTTGCTGCCCTAGAGGGACTTTTTGAAAGAAAAATTTCTGCTGGTTCGTCGAGATAAAATCTGTTTACAACTCCCTGGTTTCCCAGATTAAAGTTATTGGACAGTTGGGCAGCTTTTCATGGGATGGTTTGCTTTTATTTTTTTGATACGACCGTCTGGGAAAACACAATGTTAATTGGAAAGGTTCGGCTGAGTAGGACATGTTCAGGCTGTTCTATAAATTAAGGTTCTCAAATGACAGTAAAACATGCCTGCCTTAAATCTCCCAGTTAATCTGAACATGGTTCCAGTCAGTCTTTTTGATTTTAAAGAGGATTTTTATATCAAGTCCCTAATCTTCTCACTAAATGTCACAAAAATTTTAGAAAAGTAATTTATAATGCTCAGATTCCTCTTTTATATGTGATAATTTAGCCCCTTATATTATTTTTATGTTTTTAACTGGCACATTCTGTTGTCACAGAGCTGTAGGCAAATAGTAAAGCGACTTATGATGCAAATCCAATTTTTAAAATGATTTCTTCCACTTTGTAAAATAAAGGCCTTGTCCCCTTGCATACTTTTGTCATGCATTAGTGTGCAGTGAACAAAATCCAGGTTCAACCAACAAAGAAATAACAAACTGGTGGGATGGGTACTGTCTGGGCAATGGGGGCTAGAATTATAAAATATACATATTGTCAATCTCTACTGTGCTTGTCTCCAACCAATCAGGTTCTACCTGTGTGACGTGTTCTTACTGATAAGACGTACCGTAACATCAGGACTAAGGTACCACTGGATAGCTGAATTTTCCTGACAGTCGAAGTGTTACTTGTGAAAAACTTGTGAACTGTGACACATTTTAACACCTACTTTAATCCCTTCATACACACACTAATGATTATTGTATCGCTAACGCGCTACAGTCAGCGTCACTGCTGATATTTTATAATTGCACTAGTTTCTTGGCCCAGCACTTTACAGAAGCCCTGGAATATGCAAAAACTATGATATGTATAAAAGTGTATAATGTAAGGAGGTGGACGTTCTATCAGGGGGTCCAGAATTTCTAGCTACGCCCCTCCCCATAACTCATTTCTGGCTGCAGCCATGCCTGAGCGGGCTGGTTACTTAAATGCCAGGGCTATAACCCTTTCTGCCGTATTACTGAGGGGCTTCACAATAATGGTCTTTGCCATAACTAGTGCCACAGACTGCTTGCTTATAATGCGCACTAGAGTGTGAATGGGAGCAGCAGATAAAACACATGTCTGACTTAAAGCATCCTGTCAAATGTGATTGGTGCATGTACTCCAGATTAAGCCAGTCAGCACGGAAAGTCTGAGCTATGCAGGGGAAAGCCAATTAAATACAAGAGATATGTTCTCTGACTTTAACAGGTATGTTTTGTTGTAGAAACCATGGTGGTGTTTTAGAAGGAAGGGTGAAATGATTATGTTCCGGCTGTAATTAGGTGAGGGGCATATTGTACAGAGCAAGAGTGAGGAAGAACCAACAGTGTGACGTCAATATAAATGACAATAGTTCACATTTTTAAACACTGCACCAAGCTCATACTTCTTCAAAGACTTCGGCGAGACTGTGAGGAGTATTTGCCAACATTTGGATGTTGCGCAGTCGTACAAAAGCCACAAACCAAGGAACGCAAGAAGAAAAGTTGACAATGTGATGGCGTAGATCATCTGTCTGTTTCCTGATTTACATTCCCCTCAGTTGATGAAATGGTATCCATTTTAGGCAGTGAGAGAGAGAGGAAATTTACAGTGGATTTGCCGGGGATACATTTTGCAAAAAGAGACCAAAAGAGATCATATGTAGGAAAGTGGTGTCTCAGAAGTTGAAGACACGCTGTGAAGGTTATGCAGCGCCAAGAAGATGATGCCATGTGTGTTGTTGCCCTTTAATCCGAAAGGTATGAGAAGGTTCATCACGACCCGTGCTGGTCCGCTTTGACGGGCGAATCCTAGAAATCGATGGGAACTGGTTGTTGGAGATGGTATGGGCGTAGCCTCCAGCTGTAACAGATGAGATGCTGACAGATGCTCCCCGAAAACCCAGCCAAGATATCCATACTTTCCGACAACCACTATAGCAAGTATTTGTCATGTGATCTTAGGGAGAGAGAATTTCCAGGTAAACACCCACCAAAAACTGACTGATTTTACAATACCATTTGACTCAATTGGCATATTTTATATTTCTGCATAGCAGCATAAATATATTCCCAAGTAATAACTGCAAAACCACATTTTATCATCGCATAAATGCGAGAAATTAATAACACACTGAAGTCAATGTTTTTGTCCTTTAATCTAGTGACACTGCAATAAAAAATTATGAATTGCAAGATTACAACTCATTATTAACAGCAATTTTGAAGTGCATTTATCAAAGAAAAAGGTTAGGTGACCAGGGTATATGCAATGATTACTTCTACTTGTCTCTCATTTCCTGTCTCATGAATATTAACGAGTAATGTTTTTGTTCTTTGCAGCTGCTAGTAGCCTAAAAGAAGCTGGGAACAGCAACTCATCGTTCGTGCTGTATTACAGCAAGGAGAAGATCTCTTGCTACCATCCTGCGGTTTGCTTCTGTCCCCAGCAAAGGGGCAACTGCGAGCCGTCCCAGACCATGTGCACTGCACGCCGTCCCAGACCATGTGCACTGCACACCATCCCAGACCATGCCCTCTGTGTTCTGTCCCAGACTGTACCTACTGACCACACCTACTGCGTGCAGTCCCAGACCACACCCACTGCGTGCCATCCCTTACTGAACTCACTGCATGCCGTCCCTGACCCCACCTACTCCTGCGTTTGCAAATAAAACCCCCATTCTCTGCCCACATCACACTTCACCATCACGAGTGGATTCAGTGGAAATACATGTGTGTATTTTCCTTCTTGATACTTTGAAGTACCTTGTACTGGAAATTCCCAAATCTCAGTGGGTATTATTTTCTTTCTTTTTTTTTTTTTACCGATATGAGCATATTGATGCACTTCCACCTTCAGGTACTAGCTACAGTCCCTGTTTGTTCGCCTCTCTTGAACCCACCCTTCCTCCCACAATTCCTGAAGGGCACGACCAGCCCATGCCGTTCTCTTCCAGCTCCTAGCAATCTATAAACTGAGATGTCAGCCATGTTGTAATAACTGAGCTTGTATAACTGAGATGACTCTATTGTGTTGTTAATAAGCAAACATAGTCAGAGGATTATTTAGGTGTAATGCAAAATAAATAACACATTAAGGACTCCAAAGTCGCAGTTCTTAACTAAGCTGAAGCCAGGACCTGTCGAAAGTGTTACAGTAATATAACCAGTGATAGGATATTTGAAATGATTTTGTTGACTCCTTGTATCCAAATGACAGTTTTGTGCATTTATTCAGCTGGAGTGATTGGAGTTAAGTATGACATTCATGGAAACTACAGGTCCCTCCAGCAATTCGAGGGCCTATGCCTCTTGAAGTCGCATAATATGCCCTTATGGATTCCTTAACCGTACCTTTTCTTGTGCCTTTGAAGGAAGAACTCTTGATACTGAAATGTTGAAATCCATCCATCCAAAATATGTGTCCAGTGAGAGTGGCGGTGAGTCTGGAGCCTAGACGCCGATCTGTCACAGGATCACACACAGACAATAGCAGCAATTTAGCTGCATGTTTGTGGAGAATCGCTATTGTGTGGCCTTGTGAGCCAAGAATCATTACAATTGGGTATCATTTTCATTTTTATCAGTATGGCTCATTTTGCAGTTACTGCTTTACAGGACAGTGATCCCTCTTATTCACCAAAGTGCATTTGCTCTTTAGTTCTGACCGATGTGCTCGTTAGAAACCGATAAGCCAATTTCTCTACTAAAAATAACTTTCAGTTTGGAACAACAGTCGAGGGAACATTTCTGTAAACAATACATTAATTGTCAAGAGTTTCATGAATGATCTGAAGCAGTGGTCTATTTTTTTGCTGGTAAAGTGAACCAATTATCTGCTCAATTAATCAAAATTGGTTTTCTGATATTGGGTCACTGGAACAAGAGTAAGTAGCACTGGTATGAGGTAATCTATACTGTAAAGTGGTAGCTGTGAAATAATTGTTCAGAATCAAATTTGTAATGGATTCATTTTTCAGAAACAAATTCACCAAAGAGGCATGCATATGATACATAAATACTTAAGTACTGCAAACACATAAATGATCTTTTTGTGTAATATTTTGACGTGAAGTGACTTCCTGAACTTGTGTGTATTACAGTGGTCCTCACAGTCTCTACAGCTGCCTGGCCAGCTGGCGATGTGATTGGTGTGACTGCCTGCTGTGAGCGAGCCGAAAGGTCAGGTCCTGCCATAGCTGCTCAATAGCAAAAGTACTATTATGGTTATATATACACAGGGTGGGTCTGGGAACGTTCCCAGAACTTTAGCTAACGTTATGTGAAGGTCTTCTCAAAGTTGGCAGAGAAGGTACTTACTGTAACGTTAATGGAACGTTATTTCCACATTTTACATTTTAACAAAGGTTCTGTCAACATCAGCACAACAACATTATAAGAATCTTTTATTTATAGCTGAACATTCTTTTAACGCAATTACTGTTGAAAATTATTTAATAATAAAATCCTATTTTATAAAAGCCCTGTATGTATATACCACAAATGGGCTACCCAGCCTTGAACCCATGACCTAGTCCCTAGGCGATGCAAAGCAACCGCATTGCTCACTGCTCTACCACAGTATTAAAAGCACAATGCAGTAGAGTATAGTTCTACTCTACCATTATTAGTCTTTGTTGTACTTATTGAAGTAGTGGAATAACATTCTGGAAACATCAGGAAAACTTGACACTTTGAACCAAGGGAGTGTCTAGCTATTGAAAGATCAGGGACTAAGTCAGGTTTACCTGGGTCTTAGCATTTTTTCTTTTTGAAGGAAGATTGGCAACGGGGCTAAAATATTTAGGGTTTGGCTTAAAATACTCGGGGCCATAGTGACTGCACCTAAGGACACCCATACTTTGAATGTTTCCATACCTTAATCGTAATGTTCAGAAAATGTTCTTAGAATGAAAAATTGTAATGGGGGTAGTACTGCAGCCCCATAAGATCTGGGTGGTGAGTTTGGTTGCTGTCTCGGCCCTGCATGGGGGGGGGGGTTTGCATGGGCTCCCTGCATTTGCAAAGAATTCAGTGTGATCCCAGGTCTAAGGTCCACAAAAACACGAACCCCTGCGAGAAAAGAAGACACCATAGGAGGAAGCAGGAAGCCCATCATGCTCTGGACGACACGGTCATTTGTGCAGATGGATAGACAGCACAGGTAGGCAGTTAGTTGGGCAGGTGAGCAGGCTTAGGCAGACGGCGAGCAGGTGGGGAGCCACAGGCAGGCGGCAGGCAGAAATGCCTGCAGGATGGCGGCCAGGAGGGGGGGCTCCCTTGTATATGGACCTCCAAGTGGTTTACCCAGAAGAAGGGAGGGGATAAGGAAGGTACATCAGCAAGTGCGGAACAGACGAACAACAATACGAGATGGCAGGCTGAGGAGCTCACAGAAGCTCCAGCAAGACCAGGTGAGGCAGCATGACTGGGAGGGAGAGGCAGGTGGGGACCCCTGCAGGCAGGCATGAGGAATCTCTGAATGGCGGCGCTCCAACAAAAGATGCAAGATTAGGCCTAGCGCTGGCTCTGAACTGCCCTCAGCATGTGAGTGCAGGAGTGGACCGGTACCCTGTCCAGGGCTGGAAGATCGATGAATGTTAAATCTCACTCTTTCCTCAAAATAACTCAAACCGTGCACCTTCCCTAAATGAGACAATGAGCAGTGAAAGAGATTTATAAAGAGCTGAATATTTCACCAGCTCTAATTTCCCTTGTGGGAAGGTGAGCCAGCATGTATACCCATTAGCTTAGTACTTTTTTGTATTTTTTTTCCAGGACTAGCATCACTAAACGGAACCAACTGCTACAGATGAGTTTGCAGCCCGTCAAAACTGAATAAAAATTCTGAAGCCTCCAATGGTCTTTGCTTGAGAAGCAAATGCATTCCTGCACCTTCAACATGCCAATCCTCCACCTGTGGGGGAAAGAAAAAAAAGTAATTTTAACTCATTTGCAGGTATGCTGCTATTTTTTGGAGGGTAGAGAGAGAGATCAGCCTTACTGCTCCACTGCCAGGAAAAAGGTACAGCCCTGGTACATTAATGTTCCAATGGTACAAAAATGTTACTAATTTCTGTACCTTAAATTACACTAAAAGGTACATTTACCTGCTGCTAGGGTACAATTGGCAGACCCTTGAGGGTACAGCCCAAGTGACAAGCAATTGGTACTTTTTTCTTACACTGCACCCCCCTGAAAAGCTGCTGTTTTATTGCCGTCCATCCAGAGATCTTGCATAAAGGTATCTAGAAGAAGCTGGAAACTTGGATGCCTGTCCATAGGTGTGAAGGTGGACCGATTCTCAAAAGCCCAATGATTACCTTCCTCGATAAGGCAGTAGCTTCCAGATTATTGAAAAAAGCCATTTTTTTTTCCCCTCCTTGATCAGCGCACAAACAATAAGACATAATGAGCTGCAGTTACAGGTACCAAATGGTCAATCACACCTTTAAAGCCTATTAAGTACTTAGGAGATTATCCATAATGCTGTTAGTTTACATTTTGTCTCCCTTTTAAATGTCGAGGAAATTTCCCTGAATGGAGAAAGGTGGTGCAAAAGACCTTGTGAAGGTACAGGAAATCAATATTGTGAAAGGTTCGATGCTTTGTGTGCTGCCCGTGAGACAACGAACAAAAAGTTGTGCATGAGTCGGGAGAGTGGCTCTGAGAAGCCTGCTCAAGGCCATCGGGAAGCACGACTGCTCAATGTTCCTGATTTAAGAGGTGAGAAATACAAATATCTCACATCCTCACGCAGAGCTGTGAGAGCTGAAATTCCACATGTATGCAACAAAACCCCTAAGCAAACAATCATCTATACAACAGGAAGAAGTCGGACTACTCTGGCACAGAATCAACATCCACAGAAAACAGAGAATGCTTTCCAAAGCTCGAGTACAGGTTTATAACACTATAAAGCAAAATGGATTTCAGGTGCCAATCTACACAACCCAGGACAATTAGGAAAGTACATATATACACAGCAGTACATATATCCAGATACATTTAATTGCATTGCATTGCAGTGCTACATAATTTACATTTATACATTTAAAGTAAAGAAAATCATCCATTCATCTTGTATCTGCTTATGCTGGTCAGTGTCACAGGCACCTGGAGGCCTTCCCAGTATGGGGGATCAAGCTGGGCCACACCCTCCATCTCAGAAGTTACTTTATTGGCCAGGTATCACTCCATGTATTAGGGCATTGCTTTAGCAGTGTTGCACACGGTGCATACATTCACAGGCAACATAGAACATAATTTAAAAATAGAATAGTTCGAACAAAAGAGTAGAATAGAATAGTGGAAACAGCGCAACGCTGTACAACATCTGAATATAAATAAACAGAAATTCTTCTGAATTCACTCTGGACAGGATGCCAGTCCAAATCAGGGCAAATACACACATATGATCATTAGAGACACCATTTAGTGTAACTGCTAGAGCAGGGGTCCCCAACCTTATTTACAGTGAGTGGGGGAGGGGCGCGTTAAGATCAGTTATCTTGTCTCTGCAGTGCGCCGTACACCATCAAAGGCACTGTCACATACACGTGCATGAATCCAGTGCAGCAAACACTTCCCATTTCTACTAAACGCTACACGGGCTGCTCCTCACCTCCCTGTGCGCTGCTTGTAGCTGATGGTGGGTAACTTGGTGAGCTGAGCTCCATAGGAACTAAACCAGGGTACCCAGAGGAGACCTGCACAACGCTGTGTGAACATGCAACTTCTTCTTATGCCAGAATCTAATTATTATTATTATCCATCATCCATCCACCCATCCATCCATTTTTTTATCCGCTTGTCCTATGCATTTATTCTCATCTTAGAGGGGACAATGTGTGGCTCAGTGGGCCAAGCCACTGTTCCTGTTATTAGGAGCTTGCTGATTTGAACCCATCTTCAGCAAAATAGTCACATGTCTGTGGGCCCATGACCAAGGCCTTTAACCTGCAGTTCCCTGGGTGCCATGCTGTGCCCCCCCCCCCCCCGACCTCATTTCCCTGGCATATTTGTGTCATAGAGAACAAGATGGGGTAAAAGAGAATTTCGCCCCAAGGATTATTTATGTATCGCTATTCTTTCATTATCAAAATATCAGTAGCAAAACCTTAGTACGAAACTTGATTAGGAATATGAACGGAAGATTTTATAACATATTCTGAAAAAAATCTAGGTTTTGGATAGAAATAGATGAATTGGAGCAATTCAGCTGCTGATAGGAGGCTGTGTTCCTCTGACATGCATGCAGAGTCAATAAGCGTTATAATTCATGCCTGTTCCTAAGACGGCTGAGCATGTGGGCAGGCGGCACAGGATGTTTAGAAGGCAGTATAACAGAAGATGTTTGAAAAAGAAGGCTGTTCTGCTGGAACGATGTGCGGCTTCGTCAGGCAGGTGGCATCCAGGGCATAAATCTTTTTAAGGGGAGTTTCACGTAAAGGTGGATCAAGACGACAACGGGCTGTCGTCGGCAAAATAAGTTCAGTCCATCTCCATCTTGCAGCGGGAGGATACCGTAAATCAGCCACTAGGGAGCAGCTCTTCCTGCTACATTTTTTATATCTTAAGTAGCAATATTTAATCAGGCTCTCAGCAAGGTGGCCCATTGTTGGCGGGGCGGGGGGGCACTGTGGGTCCATTTCCATTCCTGAGGTCTATGTGTGTGTGTGGGGGAGGGGGGGTACTGAGCCCATGATGTGAGAATACGTGAGCTATAACAGATCGGCTTCCTGTCCAGGGTGTCCCCTGCCTACTGCTCTGCGCTTCCTGAACATTCTAAGATCACTATGACCCTGCATTGAATAATAGGTTATTAAAAAGCGCATGGATCCCTATCATTTTCGAAAAAACACTCATGCACACATTCATCTCTTGTGTACATATCAGTCTGACCTGCATCACAGTAGCTGAGGAGAGTGTGCCGGCCAGGACACACATGAATGGGCCATTCCCTGCAGCCCCTCTGTGTCACTGTGCCACGGAGGTAGATGACACAGCCGACACGACATTTGTGTGGGGTAAGGCTTGCATCCAGGGGCAATGTAAGTCAATGAAGTGATATTAAAATAAAAGGAAATAAAGAAACAAGCATTTCAGAAACAAACATATGTCTCTCCCCTCTCAATGGCCTGACACTATACATTATAGTCAGCTGCTACAATCTATGTACAGCTGTGCACACACTATCCCTGCTGTGTGAATGGCCTGTGAACAAGGTGACACAGACTGGAAATCAGGGAATACGCTTTATTAAATTTGCCTGTAGGCATTGAATTCCCAGTTTGTTGCTGTTAGTTGCCACTTACTACCACTTCTTTGTCCCCCTTTTAAGTTACTCTTGGACTGTGTGCCTCCATTCTGTTTGACTCATTTCTGGGCATTGTGACTCCATTCTTTTTAACTCACTCCTGGACTCAGTGCCTCCATTCTGTTTGGCTCCTGGGCTCTGTGCCTCCATTCTGTTTGACTCACTTCTGGACTCAGTGCCTCTGTTCTTTTTGACTCACTTGTGGACCCTGTGCCTCCATTAATTTTGACTCATTTCTGGACCCTGTGCCTCCATTCTTTTTGACTCACTTCTGGACTCAGTGCCTCTGTTCTTTTTGACTCACTTCTGGACCTTGTGCCTCCATTCTTTTTGACTCACTTCTGGGCACTGTGCTTCCATTGACTCACTCCAGGACTCTGTGCCTCGATCCTGTTTGACTCACTCCTGCTATTTCAACCTCTCTACATTGCAACTACCATTAAAAAACTACCAGGTAATTAAAAATCGCACCATTTCCAGATTGTAAACTGAAGAAACTGAAGCCTCATTCTTTGAAAAGCTTACATGTATGATTTTCAAAAACAAAGTAAGTCAGCCACAGAAAACTGAAAGCTGATCTCACAGCAGGAAAAATGCTTGTTAATAAAATGAGCAAAACAGTCTCCATGTTACACATCTTCCTATTCCTGTTTATAGACACGCAAAAAAAAATTATTCTACCTCAGAATTAAATGAACACAGCCTGGTCAAACATTGTCAGAACATGGCTGGAACTATCTAATTGGCCTCTTGTGAGATATAAAGACCTAATGCTTCTATATAAGCTTTCTTTGCAGAAAACATTAGATATTGTTCATGAGTATGTATGGGAAGAAGTGGGTGAAACCTTGTTTGGATTGTTGTTAAGAAAATCTCTAGCTGTGTTTGTTGCACTGACTTAAAGCATTCAAGGATACAGAGGCGGGAGACACATAGAGCTGTACACTATCTCCCATGGTGCTACATTTTATCCCCGTACATGGCAGGTGAGTGAGATTTTGACGTTCATCCTATCTTCCATAATGCCAGGATTTCCTATACCGCTGTTATTTTTTCCTGTGACTCCAGGCCTTGTCACATGGTGAGGCCCACTGTCACTGCTGGTATCCCAGCAGACAGAGGCAGGGGACTCACATGCGGAGAGCTTATGTCTTGTTAAATCTCCGGTACCATGCAGCCCATTTGATTAATGCCAGCTTCTGTGGCGTGTGAGGGCATATAGCTGATTACAGCCGAGTGGGCCGCTGCATTTAATGCAAAGCATGTAAAGGTAACTTAATGCTAACATAACACATCTTATGATATATTAAAAGTCATCCTACCACCCTAAATCCATTATGAAATATCAGCCTCTTAATTCCGGTGCTAAAAATGCGTATGGTAATGTTATGTGGGACAGTGACACGCTGGCCTGTTTTATCTTGTCGTTACAGGTTCGTTAAAAGACCCAGCAATGAGCAGCCTTTCCGTCTGAAGCAGTTTTCAAGGTTACGCTGATGATGAAACATTAACTGTGTACCAGAAGGATCCAGAGTTCAATTAATGGTTAAAGCTTCTTCTGACCCTGGAAATTCTGCATGTTCATGCATTGGTTCCTGGCAGCGCTTATCATTTGGAAAGTAAATTTCAGAGGGTGTTTATTTTTTACACCAAATGGGTGTGTTTAGATGATCCCGATAAGAATGTCTAGGTCAAATTAATGTATCCCCTGTAGAAAGCATAGGGGGCAGTTCACCCCAAAACTGAAAAACGTGAGAGTTGAGTAACTGGCTCAGAATTTCATGTAAGAGACACTGCTGTTGAATTTTTCAAATATATTTCTGACGCTTTAATCGCCGCAGAAAGAATACCATTTGCTCCCAGTATATTCGAGAAAAGCCCGACATTTCTACGGACGATATCTCCAAAACTAGGCATCTCCCAGCAGAACACCCTAGATGGATAGATAGCACTAAAGCCCCTCTAAACATATATTTTTTTATTTTGGTGGTGAACTCCCCCTTTTAAGGATGCACAGAAAAAAAGTGACCGCTGAGTTGCCCAGACATTGTTTTGCTTGCTTACATTTTCGCCAAAATAGCCCTGGTTGCTAGTCTCGGTTAAGACTACATCTTGCACCAAGCCAAACCCCTCCCTGTCAGGCAGGTTGTCGCCGTTGCGTCAGTGGAAGGTCTACGTAACAGCGAACACCAAGCCTCACGTAGCGACCCTGGAGCTGTGCAGTAATGAGCCGTCATTCAGAAAGTCAGATTGAAATCTTCATCCCCTCAAAGCCCTGGGAGGAGACGGGGGCCTGCGGGAGTGATAAGCAGCCAAACCCTGGCATTTATCCAGTGTCCTCTTCTTATCGCCATGGGAACACGGCACCCCCATTGTGAGCCGCTTCAATAGAGCGGAGATAGGCTCGTGGGGTTTCTCGTCTCCGGGAGCTTGCAACAGTATAGATACCTGATCAATCTGGGCTATTTCAGGCAGGAAAGTCAGGAGTACTCGTGAATGCTCCGTGGCAGTAATCTGCCACGATGACCTGGCAGCACGCTGAGGTTCGCCACCGAGGTGACGGATCGTGGACACACTCCAGCCCGGATTAGTATTTTTAATCAACGTTTTTATAGATCCACTTTATCCTCTAGCACTTAACAATATCCAATTGACAAATGCTGCATTTGTGGCACAAATAAATATTAATGATGAAAACCACTGACAAAATGCACGTTGTCTGCACTCCGTCACATTTCTCCAAGCTATCGGAAGTAAACTTCTGACTTTATCAAACTCTGTCATGTTTTTTCTACATTTTATACTATACTATTTACTTGGCTATAAGGAAACAAATATTTTATGAAAGAAGAACATCCAGGATACCACAGTACATATGCAGGCGAATACTGTAATGGTCCAAATAAATGCATAAGAAATATATGTACATGTATGGTTCACTTAGGTTATAGATTCTGGAGGCGGACGCACACAAGCAGAGGTTTTGTGTTTGTACATATATATGTATCCCGGATTTGATAAATACTGTTTTCTTATGGGTCCAGACATGTCACGTGAGTGTTGATTATTTTTGTGTAACCGCACAGGTAGCCTAATAACAGTTACAATAACAGTACATTACTGTGTTTTAATATTTCATTATTTATGTTAATACAAAAACCCTGTGTGACCTTTTACTCATAAAGAAACAGTCATTCATATCCGCGTAACGTTCCTTGGTGTTCAAAACGCATGTGCCTGTCTGTTAACGGTTAATAGACTGGCTGCTTGCCGTGAGTAGCCTGACCAGACGTTCGATCTTTATAGGGACTATATTGTTAAGAGCACGTTGGAATATTATTAAATGCTAACTGAAATAATTTTCTTCTGAAAAATTCACCGTGACTAGTTTATTCTATTATAATTTTTTTGTTAATTAGCAATGGTATAAGTAGGATAAACCACTTCGAGGTGTGTGGTTATACGAAAATAATTGACTCCAACCTGGTGAGCAACCCAGTGCGAAGCAGCATTACATCATACATATAAGGGAAAATGGGAAAATGCTGACAACTTTGAGGAAGTAGTGATCTGATGATTTTTTTCTTCAAGATTGATTGGTGGTGTTGGTGATTATTTGATGTCATTTATTTAGTCTATGTAATGTCTCCTTGCTGTGCTATTGTTCTATAGTGCCTAAAGGGAAAGTACAGCTTTCATTGCAGAAGGAAAAGTTTCCAGCGTAAGCACAAACTAACATCTAAGGTAGCCCAAGCAGGACAAAGTATGCTTACCTTTTCAACTCTGTGACAAAGCAGAATTTCTTAATTATCTCTCCTTTGAGGTGAGGAGGGAAAATAAACTGCTTGGCTACCACTGCCCAAGCAGCTAAACAAGGGCTGATACCCCTGCACAACAGAAGTCAGCTTCACAGATAGAGACGGGAGAGAAGTGCAGAACTTCATGGCTTATGAAACAGCAGATCGTAAACTTAAGTACGAACCTTCAGCAAATGCAACAGTAAATATTATCCCTGTTGTTAAGGGTCACCTACACTGTAGGTAAATGGAGAACTAATTAATTTGGTAGCACTCCATACTGAGTACCTTTGTTAAATATACTCAAAAAAACTGTACACACAGAATTGATGATACTTCTGAAAGGGGTTAATGGGGGAAAGAGACTGAAAGGACACAGTACTCCAACAAATGTCACACCTCTTAAACGTTTCTGTATAGATTTGTTTCGATTAGTTCATGGGCTAATATGTTCAGCACCTGGCCTTGTCCGTGACCAAAATCTATGTCAAGCCAACTGAAAAGATGCCCTGAATGATTGACGAAACTTAAAAAGAAACTTGAGATTATCTTATTAATTCAAGGTTGTCCAAGATAACCAAGAAAGAAATGGTGGGAGAACCCAAATCATCAGAAATCGATCTTTGAGATTAAGTGTAGTGCTGTTTCGACTGTTCTCTGGGTAAAAATGCCTTGTTGATGGCGGAGGTCAGAGAACAATGGCCAGACTGGTTCAAGGTGAGAGAAAGGCAACAATAACTCAAATAGCCCAACAAAGGTATGCAGAACAGCATCTCTGAATGCATAGCAGGTTGAACCTTTCAGCAGATGGGCTACAGCAGCAGCAGACCACACTGGGAGGGACTCCTGTCAGCTAAGAACAGGACACTGAAGTTACAGTTGGCATAAAAATGATGACTAGTTAGATGAGTCTTTATCTTTGCTGCCACACATAGATGGTAGCGTTAGAATTTGACGCAAAGAACATGAAAGCCGTGGTATATTTTTGTTCCATAATCCATCCAGCCTTGTATCAAAAATTCAGGCTGGCGGTGGTGATGTAATGGTGTGGGGGATATTTTCTTGGCACGCTTTGGGCCCCTTATTACTAATTGAGCATTATTTAAATGCCACAGTCGCCGAGTTTTGTTTTTGACCATGTCCATCCCATTATGAACACAGTGTAACCAGCTTCTAATGGCTACTTCCAGCTACCATCTCAGCCTGGGGTCTGAACATGACAATGTGTTCACTGTACTCAGATGGCCTCCATAGTCACTAGGTCTCAATCCAATAGAGCACCTATGGGATGTGGTAGAACGGGAGATTTCCATCATGAAAGTGCAGACGACAAATCTGCAGCAACTGTGTGATTTTGTCATGTCATCATGGATCAAAGTCTCAGGAAAGAACCTTATTGAATTCATGCCATGAAGAATTAAGGCAGTTCTGAAGCCAAAAGGGGCTCCAACCTGGTACTAGCAAGGTGTACCTAATAAAGTGGCCAGTGAATGTATATATACAGGAAGACATCATGGCCTGTAGCAGGTCGCGTCGGCTCTGCAGTGATGCATTTAGATTGTACCGGGGGGAGGGGTGATGATTCTCAGCTTTGCCTATTGGGTCTTAGGCTGGTTTTTTCTACCTTCCACAGCATAACCAATTTGTAGAGATGTGCCTTCATGCAGAGCACATAAAAATCCCGGCTCTGACTCGAGGTGTCTCCCCCGAGAGTGTGCCGCGTTTTTTTTTTTCTTTCCTCAAATCATACCTGTGGAAAGTATGAAGCTTTTATAGGTAATGGTTCAGAGGGATTGCTGTGAAATGTAAAGGAGAAGAGGTTCCCTTGGGAGCTGTATCACAGTACCATTTGGCAGAAGAGATTCTCACCATGAAGAACAAACAGTTTCTGAGTTCCTGAATTCAAAGGGCTTGTTCCCACATGTCAGTATGTGTTGGGTTCATTACAGTCACCTAGACTTGGTCTCCCATAAGTTACATACTTCATACTACTGCTGTCATGTGCAGTCTATCTATCTATCTATCTATCTATCTATCTATCTATCTATCTATCTATCTATCTATCTGTCTGTCTCTCTGTCTGTCATTCTTTCTTTCTTTCTTTCTCTCTCTCTGTCCATCTTTCTGTCTGTCTGTCTAAACCTCCATACATTTATAAAAATATCCACCCATTCATCTAATGCCCATAACTGCTTATCCGTCACAGGGCTGTAGTGAGCCAGAGGCCAGTCCCAGGAAGCACATGGAGCCCGGAAGGTCAGGGATGGCAGTCCATTGCAGGGCACACAGTCAGACACACACTCACGCACCATGGGCAATTTTGAGATACCATTTAATCAAAAATGCATTTTTGTTTTTCTGCATGAGTAACCCAGAGTCCCTGGGAAAAAAAAATGTGTGAACATGGAGAGGACCTGCAACAAACAGAGTGCAAGGATTGAACCCACAACCCTGGAGATGTGGGTCTATTGTCACAAATAAATGGTAAAATTTTACTTGAGGGGTTCACTCATACTTAATTGATTAATTAACCAACCAGAAACTAAGTGTTAGTTATCTACTGATCCCATGTTCGTTCATTAATCAATCATAATGCTTCATGTATTTCATGCAGTTACTATATTTATTCATGATTTTCACTTGAGTAGTAACTGAGTTACTAAGTTACATGTGCCCCCACAAATAGTGTTACCTAAAAATCAGTAATACAGTAATGCAGTAATACAGCAAAACTTTCAAAGGGACGGATTGCAGAGCTGCGGGTTTTAGCTGTTGCTTCAGACACCTGCTGTCTTCCTAGTAGCACAGATGGTCCTATATCTTTGTTTCTCGTGTCCGCAAAGCTCTAGGAGCCTAAAAGAGGCTGATTGCTATATCCACCTCCCCAACTCAGCCCTGACCCTGGGGAGATATTGTAATAATGCTGGGAGGGGGGAAATGGTGACATTGTCTGCACAGAACCGGCTTGTTTTGGTCACTTCCGAGTCTCAGTCACTCAGTCCCCAGGAATGCTACCCTGATATATCTAGCCCTTTGGGAGACAGCTCATAACTGTATATATGCTGATACGACAGAGATACAGGGACAGAAATGCCTCTTTAGACAGGTGACAGCAGTGGAAGCAAGCCAGACTGGATGGGAGAAGGTTCTAGAATAAATGAGCCAAACATGCACAGATAAAATGTCAACAACACACACACACACACACACACACACATATATATATATATTAGGGCTGTCAAAATGAACGGGTTAATGCGGATTAATCCATCATCATGATTAATCTGATTTAAATTTTTAACGCAATTAACCCATCTACAGCGCAGAATGACTCAAAATCCATGAAATATCGCTGTCAACGCATTTTGGGCAGTTTTGGTGCGTTCCATTTGCCCTCGGAACGCGTATTCCTAGTTGGATTCCAAGTTTTGAGGCCAGAAGTGACGACATGCGAGCTCCCGTTTCTCAGAGATCCGAGAAACAGCAGCTAAGGGATCCCGAGTTCAGAATCCAAGATGGCTGCGCCCTTTATCAACAGAAAGGAA
>JAODLD010000030.1:3736353-3750761 GCA_026781065.1 Mormyrops boulengeri | reverse complement strand
CCCCCCCGCCCCCCGCCCCCCCCCCCCCCCCCCCCCCCCGCCGCCCCCGGCCCCCCCCCCCCCCCCCCCCCCGCGCGTCACTGCTTTGAGCGAGAGCAGGGAACCGTGGACTGAGTGGCCTTTCCTAGAAATAAAGGTCTCCCCTGTAATAGTTTTATGTCACAGCAGCCGAGATTCTGTGATTGGTGGCTATTAATTTAGGACCTGGATCAAAAGGGTCCTGTTTCCCAGGAGAGCCATGACTACCCTTTTGCCAGCAGAGTATTTAACCTAAATAGCTTTAAAAAGGTGAAACAAAAAAATAAAAACTATAATCTATAAAGTCTGTATGCAGTGTAACTGGGCCTCTAACCACCTTGATGAATGATGAATGTAATGATTTTTGGTCATATTTTATCCTCCGTTCTTGATGGCAGCAAAGTCCCATGACATATTCACACTACATGCCACCTTGTTGCAAAGCACGCTCTGTAATTATCGGTTTGCTTGGCTGATCCGCTTTGCAGGAGGTTTATCCGCAAGCGAAGTGCTTCACAAACCTCACTGACTGCGTGCAGCACAAGCAGAAGCTTGAAGTCAGCACTAAATAACGTCTTAGTTGGTTTAGGAAGAATGCAAAACATGGTTTTTACAAATTTGTTTTCTGGTCTTGCGAGAGGAGTGAGCTGGGAATCCTTAGCGATCACGCGTGCAGACATGTGCGCGTCATGCTGCATGCAGACACTACTGAATTACTAAATACAGTGAGTAAATAATGTACTGTGTGAACCTGTGCTCTACCCGCACAGTCCTTAAAGAAAAAACTCGTAAAAAAAATTCACTGCATAATATATAAAAAAATACATATTTATGCTTTACCTGAACTGCACCTTCATAAAGCATTCATTATGCATTAATAGAACATTCAGTGCACTGTCATAATACATTTATAATGCATTTATAGAACACTCATAGTCAGAATGTATGTATACCTTAACATCTTAAAATACCTTAACACCTTTAATATACATTAATGACAAACATTATTAGATTAAATGATTATAATGTTTGTTATTATCGTATAATGTTTGTTTTTAGTATATACTAAGGCTGTTAATGCATGTTAGGATATTAAGGTATACTTACATGCTTCTTATGAATGCTCTATAAATGCATTATGTAGAGGCACTGGATGTTCTATGAATGCATTATAAAGGCATCATGAAGGTGCAGTTAATGTAAAGCCTTACCAAATACATTTATTTTTACATTTATATGCCATAGGAAAAGAAATCGATGGCTTACAACAACTGAATGATTGTAAATGATTAATAATTGTAATAACTGTAAAAGACAAAGAAAATGTTGGGTTTTTGAAAAGGTTATATCAATATTAAGCACTATTAATAAGCGAAAATGAGTCCATAAAACAGAAAAGCTACCTCCTCACTGTGTCATAAAATAGTCAGAATTGCAAAATCCATGTTACTGACACAGTAGATAAAGTCTAAAGACTGCATTGTGACCACTGATGTATTAGTGATTATTTTTACAATTTGTTTGCAATCTTGTGCATAATATACAATCCTGGTCTTTATGATGATGATCCACAATCATCTAGTAATTTTTTAAAGATCATTAATGACTGCTGTATTCTGAACAGATGGATGGAATTTTATTATTTTAATTATGATCCAGTGTTCAAATACATTATGTGACTTACATAAGTGATTGAATTCATGCATATTAAGGCACTAATAATGTTCATTTCATAAAATATCGAAGATGAGATTTCAAGATGCTATTTACTCATAAAATGTATAATCTTCAGTGAACCACATGGTGAAGTGAATGGATAAGAAACAGTTAACAAATAGTTGTTTTTCACGTAAAACGAGTCAGATGCATTAATAATCAGAAGTTATAATTTGGTAAACAAAGTAATCAATACTTTTAAAATTAAACATGTGTTGGCAGTTGCTGGCTGTACATCCACTAAAGGTGTTAATTGTTTGATTGACATAAATTAAAATAGTTGGTCATCTAGACAAGGGACCACCTGCCCTTTCAGCCTTTAGCTGCATGAATTATTTAATTGGTTGGTTCTGTGTGTGTTTTCGCCTTTGTCTTCCCTCCCAAATCCCGACCAAAAATCACATCTTTAGTCATTTCATACAGTATGGATATACAGTATGTTTTATCAGAGATTTGCTGGCAAAATACAATAGCGCCCCCAGAAATTTTGCATAGTTGTGGCCAGATTGGGCCTCTGAAATTCTTGGGGTGACACCAAAGCCAAACGTTTTATTTAGATAGCGCCTTTCTCACACTCAAGGACGTTTTACAATACAATACAATACAATACAATACAATACAATGCAATGAAGCTGCAACAGCAAAACAGCAACAACGAGAATGTTACATACTGGCAAACACATTATAGCATTCCTGAAATAGATGAGTTGTCAATTGGAACTTGAAGATGTTAACAGACTTTTCCTCTCGCAAACTGTGAGGAAGTGCATTTCAGAGTGTAGGCACTGTCTTGCAGAATGCCCGGCCACCCACAGAGGATGATCTGTATTTAGGTACAGATTTTGTAGTATACAGAGGAGACGGAAACTATGTCAACATGAAAGTTAAGGAATTGCACACTGATTCACTTTGGTTTGTTGTTTTACAGTCTATTAGTTTTATTATTTGTAGTCATTATCTAGTCACTTTTTTTGCTGGTGGGGACATTTGTGGGCCGGCGATTGTATCAGGTTGGCCAGGCCCCACCCAATGCATTGGTAACATAACACAGTCCCATGTGTCCCCAGTGTCTGTGTGACACTCTACTGGACACTTCGCTTTCCTCCCACAAACACAAACACTTACGTGGTATGATGTCATTGTTAGTGTGTGCGTCTCCTTTCCCATCCACGGTGTCCTGTGCCCTGTGGCTCCGGGGTTACTGTGACCCCTCACTGGGTAACGGTCAGATAGGACGGACTGAGGACTGAGAACAGAATGGATGCTCCTTATTTTATGCATAGAAAAGACCAGCTGGCTTTCTGTCAGTCCTTAGATTTTTTGTTCATGAAACCTGACCACGTTTGTCTCTGTAGTAGTATGTTGGTTTTTGTGTAAAATGCAGTATCCTTGCATAGAATGCATATCACTCTTACATTTTTGATCTTATATTTTATATATTCAGTATTTTATATTTTATTATGTTCATACTGTCGGTTTCTTAAAAACTGATGTAATTAATGTAATGTATCTTTAATATTTACATATTTTTTCACAATTTTCATTATCATTAATGTCCATTATATATTAATTACTCTTTGCTGCGTTCCAATCAGCATGAAGCAGTTCAACTGGACAAACTTTGGTTTTCGTGTGGCTGATCTGTTTGAATACTGAATTCCCTCTTTATGTATTGACAAAAAAAGAGAGACATTAAAAACGGGTATTATCATGGAACAGCGTTAGACAAAGGTGAAAATTTAAATAAGCCCGAGACGTCCAGGTGGCATAGAGATGTCAAGCAAACTCTGGATGAAACAGATGAGCAAAATCGCCCCTGAGATATTAGGGGACAGACTGATGGCTTTCATATGGCTGAATAGAGAATGGTGACATTCAGTAGCAGGAATGGAGCGCCCTGCAGCACTCTTTACGTGACCTCAGTGCCAATAGCCAAAGCACTGAACAGTGCTCAAGGGTCGTGTTTACTGGCTGCTTATTTACTCTCTGCCCAAGTGCTGATGTGCATTCATGTCTGACCAGGAAGATCAACAAACACCAGGCTCTGAGTTCATATTTTATTATTGAGCGGGTCCACAAGCTGTCAGATACAGTGGAGCACCCTTAGCCTTTAGCCAGAGTGCTAATAAACTTTAGCAAAGGGGAATTTGCTGTATCCTTGCTGTTTTATGACCCAACACTGACCTACGTCACATGTCCACCACATATCTCAGATTGACAGTGAGGAATACAGATCACACTGTTCCACTCTTAAGATTGAAATGAAATGTGATATAGTCAGTTCTCAACTTACGTAGATCGACCTTAAAGTAAATTCACACTTATATTTTCAATTATTTAATACGTGTTTCTTAGCAATATTACTGGTATTTTTTGGCCTGGGCGTCTCGAATATTATAGGAGGTAAATCTGACTTATGTAAGTGTTTCTGGAGTGGATTACTTACGTCAGTCACAAACTGCCAGTATTTTCTTTAAACAATAGATATTAATTTACTATTCAACGCCAGCAAATTTTATAACTGGGTATAAATTTTAGTCAGATGGTGGATGTTAGGAGGATATTAAACCTCGCCCCCCCCACAGCCCTATAGTGTGCATAAAACTGCAGATTTTTATATTTTGAGCTGAGGCAGAGAAGAACGTCAGTGAACGAATGATTACTTGGTCCGTTGGGATTGTGAATCTCCGCCTTCTATTTCGTCTGAATAAACAAATAAATTCCTGTAAAAAACAGCTACCATCTCCGCAAAATCGAATCACGCCTAATTGTGTTTGTAATGGCTAACATCAATTTGCGGAGAGACGGCTTTCTAATCAGGCCGTCTTGTTAAAATGGGGCAAAGTGAGCAGACAAGCGGCTGTGTCTTCCTGCATCCAATAAAAATCATTTGATAGTCCTGGAGTCGTGGTGATTATAGAACAGGTGCAATTTTATGGATATAATAGAGTTTTCAAGTCAATAACAATGAAGGAGCAGCTGAAGTGGTGAAAAAATCCATCCATTTATCGCATTTCCAGAAAAAAAGATAAGAAAAATACCTCCAATATTAAAAAGGCAAAACAATTTTAGTTATCTTAAGTATCTTTTTATGGACCCCTTGAATTAAGATTGTTGAGAAATTACAAATTTGATTAAATTTCCCTTATCTTTCAAGGACTATTACAATGCTGTTCATCCATGTCAGTGTTTCAATCATTTAATCATTAAATCATTTTCCTCTGCATCCCTGTACTGGTTAAAGCCTTATTTCACATTTAGTGTCAATAATGGCAGAAAAAGTATTTTGTTTCATATTAATGTTCATAATAATTAATATTTTATTAATATATTTAAAAAACTTGCTGTGCTATGTTCCATGAGCCATGTTGAACCTGCTACCAGGGTTGGTTGGTCCAGGAGGGACTGTATTACCCTCACAACAAGACCTGCCAGTATTTAATCAGCTCTGGTGGCTATATAAACAGCCAATAGTGTGTCCAGTCAGAGGTGTATAGTTTACGTAGGTCCGGAAAGTAAAAATCCAGATTTTCTTTCAACCAACCAGATGAGTATAAAGACTCACAGTCATACAGTACTCAACTGGTTGGCTGACTCAAAATCTTGGTCTGGATGTTTACTTTCTGGACCTGAACTATCCAGCTCTGCCTCCAGCTTAATCTTCTCCTGAGGTATAGGTAGCTTGTCAGGTTTGGTGAATCATTTGCTTGGTGTACTTGAGTGGTTTGTTTTGGATAATTGGGCGAGTTTACTTAATTTGCCAAAAGACTCCTGTGTCTTGCACAGTTAATCTTGAGCTAAAAATCGCTGCCCGTCAACACTGAGTACCCCAGCCTTACATCTGGGAAAGGTCCTTATTGTAAAAATATCATCATATACATATACATCATGTTTCGATTACCCATTGGGTGGTAATGCCTCATCTAAATGCAAAGCTTGTCTCTAAAAAACAATTAAATCTCTAATTAGATAAACAAGCATTTCATGTAACAAATGTAATTTCCTGCCTGTAAATTTTCCTTGGGGGAAAGGGACAGAAAAAGAAAACGTATATTATCATTCAAAACCAAAAGCAGACAAAATCATATTAATCAAAGCAGCAAAATATAAAAACATACATATTCGTAATTATTGCCGTGAAAAAAGCAAGCGCATCTAAAATATTTTCGAAATTAAATTTAGTTTCATCTTCCCTAATTTAAAATTTGTCTGATGTAAACCAGTGTACGGTGGTTTCACCTGATTTGATTTGGAGACATTTAAATTAAATTTTAGAAACAGATAGCTTTCTGTTGTCTATTGTTAGTCCAACATGTTTTTTTCCTCCCCCCCCCAGAAAAAAAGGGCAGGAGATTTTTGAAAACAATTGGCATATCACATACAAATATGATTCATTTTTTTCTTAACAAAATACCCCTGCAAATTCCTGCCCCCCAGGCATTTGTATCAATCACTGTGACTGCCAACTCCTCATTCACCCTGACCGCGATAAACAGGGGGCAGATGGACTAATTGCTAATTCCTTTTTTAATTTCATGAAATGTCGTTTTTCGAAGCAGTGGCCTGATTAATTAGCCCTGTTGGTTGTATGTAGAATTACATCTTGCTTAATTACTGCCATGTAAGGCTCTTGATTTCTTTGTTGGTTTGCAGCTTTTTAAATTAGACTTTTGTTGAGTTAGGCGAGTGCTGATTGGTTGCCTAAGAACCATTTAAACATAAATGGCAAAGTTTTGAAACTCATAAACGTCTGATAACAGCACCAGGCTCCAAACAAGGTCCCCGAGGGGAAGGTTCGTTAAGTTTGGTCAAAGGGGCGGGGGGCTGCCTGGAACCATTTCTCAGTCTGCATAAATCGAATTATCAGCACAAGCAAGCTACAAGTCGCTGTCTGAATATGGATGATGGTGGCCTCATGCATTTTTCAAGCCTTAAGGCTGATCCCCGTGCACGCCCCTTACACACGGGTGCCAGACACTTCCTTCAAGGGCTTACTGGGTCCACGGCGGTGGGGCACAATTAGGGGTGTTTGTTTTCGTTACTCTCCAGCATACTCCAATGAGGCCTCATCAACATATAGCCATTATGCAAGCCCGTCGCGGAAAGATGTCTGGAGGCCCCTGAGCAGGCAAAGACATTAAAACAGTCCCCTTTGAAAAGCATTTTCTTTACTCAATCATTGGATTCCTCATGCTGGTTTGTTGACTCAAGCCTTAAGGCTTCTCTTTGAGCGGAGAAGGTGTTTGTCAGTTAAAAGACAATATCCTGCATTTCCAGGGAACTGGGAAGCTTTCTTAAGAAATTAGTGTGATTTAAATATAGACCGAAAACAAACACAGAGTGTGTGTCCACAACTCCATGGTTTTGGGCTGGATTCCCACCCCAGGATCTTTGGATGAGTTTCCTTGGGTCTTGCAAATACACGGCTGTAACGGTGGTCGCATACTTTAAAGGACGTCCGGACAAAATGACATCAAACACATCAGCGAGAACAATCTGCCTCATGCTTAAAGCTGTGGTTGCCTCCTTCTTCATCCTATGTCGTGTCACAACTCTAGAGGGCGCAGTTTGGTTTCGATGCACCAGACCCACATAAGAGCACAAATAAATGTATTGTGACATGCGCACCAAGACGGCTCTTTTAAAATGGAAGTTACTCTTTTTATTAAAATCCACTATTGGCTTAATAATAGAAGCAGCACAGATGGGGAAGTCACCAATTTAAACAAAAGTTTAGAGTGACACACTAACGAAACGCACGCATTCCACAGCAAACACGTCACGGTTTCACCATGTACTTGTATATTAACAGAAATACACAAATACACATAGTAATGTAAACTACTTAAAGTGCAATGCAAAGCATGCTGGTAACTGCATAATTAGTTCTGCTGACCAACCCCAATCAGCCAATCATGGGTGGTGGGCGGGATCAGTACAGAAGGAAGGAGTTCACATCAGGCGGTGCCCCGAAACAGTGATCGCCATGGTGATTATGCATCATATGCCATCGTAATGCCAAAACAACATTGATTCTGTCAATTTCATCTGAAGGGTACGGCCGGATTAAATTGCCATGGTTTGTGATTGTGTGAGTGAACTGTAATGGACTATGGTGCCTTGTGCCCGGTGCTTCCTGGGGTAAACTCATCACAACCTTATACTAGGTAAGAGGTTATATAAAATGTGGCTTACACTATTGTAGAGAGGCGGAGGATATTTAGAGTCATAAGGATAATGGACAGGCAAATACGACTGCTCGCTGTCTAATGCAACAAGCTTTTAGCACTGAGTAATACATTCAAATTGTACTAGCTAGTAATGGTTTATAAAAACATAGAGATGAATTAGAAATTCAGATGGCAGCAAAAGAAATGCAACGTTAGATTGACCTTCAAAGCAAGTGTTACTTTGAGTCTGAAAGAATGGAGGGAATGAAAAACGAAGGCTGTGAAAGCTCGATAAAAAGCAGGAAAGCGGAGAGTCACCGGAGCGAGAAGCGCTCAGACATGGCCGGGCGCTTCGTCCGAGTTGGCTGCGGGAAGAACAAAAGATAACATAGGCCAGAGCGCGGGGGCGAGAGGCAGCCTCCGGGACGTGCGCTGCGGAGAAGAGCAAAGCAAACAAGGTACGGCGGTAAAGGCAGCTCAGATGGCACGGAGCACGCCCGCTATCGCGTCAGCCCGGCAGAGGAGCGCTCATCCGTCAGGGGACACCACGCGCTGCTATGCCCAACCCCCCTACCCAACTGCGCCCCCACCGACGCAGCCATCGCTCATCGGCGCAGCGGGGGAGAGCCTCTCGCACGCGCTCTAACTCACTGCAGACTAATGATGCTGTCAGAGAGAAAACAATCTGCATTCATCATCCCTTATCTGCTGGGCCACGACGCCCGGCTGGGGAGATGCATTCTGGGACCCCGGGGTGTGATCGGGTCAAGGACTGTGGTGATGCCGCGGCCTGGATTGTCTGCCGTTCACCACCTCAAAAACCCCCCGGTCCAGCTGCTCCGGCCCGATCAGACATGATGAGGCCGCATATTAAACTTCAGCAGAGCTTGACTGGCAAAATGTTCCCACTTCCCATTGGAGGAATGTATCAACAAATAAGAAGCAGTCGTACAATCTGTAAATATCTGTAGCTGATTTTATTACTATTCACCGAAGAGCCAAAACATTATGACCACCTGCCTAATATGCTGGTGGTCCTCCGTGTGCCGCCAAAACAGCTGTGACCCCCTCATAGCATGGATTCAACAAGACCTCTGAGGGTGTCTTGTGGTATTTGCTGCTGTCAGCAGCTGATCATTAAGTCCCCTAAGTTGCAAGGTAGAGGCACTACCAATCGGGCTTGCTGTTCCAGCACAGAAAGATCCTTCATAGGGTTGAAGTCTGGGGATTTTGGCAGACAAGGCAGCACCTTGAACTCTTCACCATGTTCCGAAACACATTCTTGAACAATTCATGCAGTGTGGCATTGTGGCAGTGTGCATTATCCTGCTGACAGAGGGCACTGCCATCGGGGAATGCCATTGCCATGAATGGGTGTATGTGGTCTGCAATAATGATGATAGGTCACACGTCAATGTAACACCTACATGAATGGGTGTATGTGGTCTGCAATAATGATGATAAGTCACACGTCAATGTAACACCTACATGAATGGGTGTATGTGGTCTGCAATAATGATGATAGGTCACACGTTAATGTAACACCTACATGAATGGGTGTATGTGGTCTGCAATAACGATGATAGGTCACACGTCAATGTAACACCTACATGAATGGGTGTATGTGGTCTGCAATAATGATGATAAGTCACACGTTAATTTAACACCTACATGAATGGGTGTATGTGGTCTGCAATAATGATGATAAGTCACACGTTAATGTAACACCTACATGAATGGGTGTATGTGGTCTGCAATAATGATGATAAGTCACACGTTAATGTAACACCTACATGAATGGGTGTATGTGGTCTGCAATAATGATGATAGGTCACACGTCAATGTAACACCTACATGAATGGCCTGACCCAGGGTTTCCCAGAAGAATGTTGCCCAGAGTAATTGGTGTGTACATACCTGCCTGTCCACATGGTGAAAAAGGAAATGGTACTCATCAGACCAGGTCACCTTCTTCCATTGGTCCAAATTCAAGTCCCGATGACCGTGTGCCCATTGCAAGTTATTTTGCCAGTGGAGAGGGGTAAGTCTGACAGACTGCTGCCAGTTTGTGGTTTTTATCTCCTCTGACTACAGCTGGTATGTACTCCCCACCGCTGGCCGGAAGCTCCCCACAAACCTTGTGGATTTGAAGATGCTCTGACCCAGTCAACTGACCATGACAATTTGTCCCTTGTCAGATCTTTAGATGTTCCTATTTCTCCTGCCTCCAACACATTGCCTATTAAAACCAGCTGTTCACTTGCCATTTAATATGTCCCAGATCTTGATTCTTGTAGTCAATTGCTGTTATTCACCTCATCTGTGGGTAGGCATAATATCTTGGGTCTTCGGTGTATATATACTTCAAATCCAGCGAGTTCCTAGCCTTGATCCCTGTGCTTCGTTAAATTGATTTCACATTTACTGCAACCCTGGATAAGTGCTTATGGAAGATAGATTGATGGATGAATGGACGTTGGATATAATATATAAATATATAAGAGGCGCCGTGGTTACCATTGCTACCTCACGGCGAGAAGGTCCTGGGTTCGATCCTGAGTCTTTTCTGTGTGGAGTTTGCACACTCTCCCTGTGTTTGCGTAGGTTTTCGCAGGGGGCTTCGGTTTCCTCCCACAGTCCAAATGTGTGCAGGGTAGGCTGGTTGGTGTGTCTAAACAGAGTAAATTGGTGTTGGTGGTCTAGTGGTTCGGACGCTTGCTTCAGTACCATAACAGCGTGGGTTCCAGTCCCACCTCTAGCACTACCATCATTGGGTCCCAGAGCAAGACCCTTAACCCCACCTTGCTTCAGGGGGATTGTCCCTGAATAAGTGGTCACAATGATGGATATATGAATTTCTGAAATGCATTTCAGAAAGGGGCTTGAAGCTGTACAATATACCGCTCCCACCCTTTAAGGAAACCCTCCCACGCCTCATCAGCAGCTACTACCTGCCAATACAAACCAAAGCATCATCGGAAGCAGTGTTCTGAGGTGCCTGGTGTCCAGTTGGGTGTGTATGCTGCCTACGCATTCACAGGCTGGTGATGATGGATAGATATGATTATGGTCCTGTTTGACCAACCAATTTCTTCTTGAAGATGAGATTTTTATTAAGTAATGCATGAGGGACATTAACCCCAAATGGACAAGCATACATCAAACTGTCCATAACTCACCTGTAGATTGGTCTCACCACACAGTACTTCCTGCTGTTTGAAGGCATTGTATGTATCTTCTGTACCCTTTACCTTCTGTTGTGTCACTTTCAGACATGTTGGACTGACTGATTATCGCAGACGTTTCAAGTAACTCGAAGGCTTGTACTCTTTCTGGGGCGAGGGGTCGGTCTTCTGCATCTGAAGGAAGCAGAAGGTTCCATGTAATTAGATTTTGATTAAAGCGCCGTGTCATCACATATGAGCATGAGTAGAGGCGATTGCTCAAAGAATACAATGCAGCTGAATGGTCATTTTTGCAGTGACTTCCAACCTGCATTTTAATTTGAAAGCACTATAAAAATTATAACGATAGTAATTCCATATTATGATGGTTTAACCTGACGGTTTTACAATGGCTAGTAAATGTGACAATCAGATAATCTGTTATACGAGTGACGTCTTTTGTTCTTTGCTAACTAATTTGCGTCTTACTAACATTACTGGCTATTCAGTGCTTTTCAGACATTATTGAAATGAGATTTTGATACAGCACATTCAAATTTAGACTATAATAAATTCAAATGTAGCCAAGTTTTCAATTAACTTAATTAGTGAAGTATTTTCATAGTTATGCAACATATAGCCACTGCGTATCGACACTACTGGCAGTAGACGGTGCTTCCTCCCAGAGTCTGCTGTCAGTGATGATCAATTAATTAGCTTGATTAGCTAATTGTCACCACAGCAATAGTTATTGAATGTAAGTTGTGCCGATTTGCTGAAGACCGGCATTGATGAAGCAGGCAGGTCAAGCAGAGGCCTCCTAAGACAGAACCAGTGATGCAAATGCAGTTTGCATTTGCTTATCAAATGTGGCTAGATTGTCATAGTGTCGCATCACTGTGGAATGGGGCACTAAGATTTTTTTCACCTGACAGAATTGATCTAGGGAGTCAAGTAAAACAGTGTGGTGTGAATAAAGAAAAACTACTGTACTAACCAGATGAGTGTGTAATCCTTAATTTGGAGAGGAATTGTCACCCTGTTGCAGTGTAATAATATAAGTCACTTCAGGTTTGGGTCCAATGACACCAAATGACTAGGACTACAAAGATAACTTAACTTTATTATTATCTTATAGCCAGTCAGAACACCACGATGGACTCCAGAACACCACAAACTTAAAATATTTATTATCCTTTTTTTGTGCCCCCACGCTCCACATTCAAAATAAAAGTCAGTTTCAAAATAAAAGTCTCTTACAGACCCGTTACAGGTGTAAGGATGGAGTCCACTCCGGCGCTGTGGCCACACCCCCTCAACTGGTCTGCCTCACCAGAATTCTGACTGCTGCTGCTCATCATTGATTACCAGACTTATTTAACCTTCCCATTGCGAGGAGCTGTTGATTTCAGGTCTGATCTCCAAGCGTTCATTCTCCTGCTTTTCCATGAGTGCCTGATTCTTCTCCTGTGTGGTTTTGCGCATGGGATTATTCTGATATCCAGCCTGGTGAATGTGTGTCTCGATCTCTCTCTTGGTGCAAGTGTATAGCCTTTCCTGTGTCTGCACATGTGCCTGCCTTATGCTAGACTCCCGGGACGCCCTTCTGGCTTTTCAACCCCCTGCTTGTGTACCTGAGCACGACTCCCATCTCTGGTGTCGGCTGTCTGGTTGCTCTTTGTCTGGATCCTCGGTTCCCGATGTCTTCTGTTACAATATGAAGTAACGAATGTATGCAGATCTATGCCCACTTTCTGTATGCGGGTGTCCACATGTGGTCCATGAGGGACTTCTTTTTTTTGTGCCCGTGTACAATACTTAAATGATTTTCTTATTCGGGAAGTCCTCGGGTTAGGAATATCCAACTCATGAACAACTCATACTTACAAATAGACTGCCATAAAGCCTATTATATTAAAAAATTGAGAGAAATACAATGGTTCGTAATAAGGAATGCACACATTACTTTGTGACACTCGTGAAAACATTGCGTAGCTTCAGTGGCTACTTTTATTATTACTGTACATATATTATGTATTGTATTATTGCTGTTCCGATTTACCTACAAATTTCACCTAAAGACAGATTTAGGGAACAAATCTTGTTTGGAACCTGGGGACTGCTTGTATTATACACTTTGTATTCTTTGTATACACAATGGTATATGCGTATATACATCATATCGAGCAGTTTCATGGTCGGGAAGTGGGAGCATTTTACCAGTCAAGCTATACCCTTATTATCACATACTGTATGAAGATAAAGAACGTACCAGGTCATGAATACAAGTCTCTCCCCAGGGTTTCCAGGCCCACTCAGCGAAACAGGGTCAGGTCGCTTGGATTCTTAAGATTGAGGGGGAACCACCTGATTGGTTCCTGAGTGAGAGGTTCCCGGAGTGTCCCACCGGGTGAAAGCCCCAGGACATGTCTGGGGATCTCGCAGAGGGAGCTAGAGTCTATGGCCACCTGCACCTCTCTTATACTGGATTGATTGATAGTAGAAGATTGAATTAACTTAAATTGGTCACACTTTCAACAGTCAGGGGTCACTACACTGTCCTTCATCTAGATCTTTGGAAACCAGTTTCCAAATGACTGGCACCATATAGAGGAGGTACTCTTCCTGAAAGCAGTATTCCCCCTGGGATGTCTTCCAAACAGCACAATCCTGACCACAGAAGCTCTGACTCAGTACACATTGCAGAAGTGTTACAGAGACAATGAAAGGGTTTGACTCCTGAGCTGCAGAAATTGGCTGAAAGCCGTATGAGAAACCAGCTGAACTTTGAATGCGATGGGAAACAAACAGCAATTTCAGATGTTTGGAGGACAATTACTTTGGCTGCTGCGTTAGAAAATTAGAGTCAATGCTTAAGCAAAGAAACAGAAATACTTGCTGACACCCAACCAGAAACACAGACTATTAAAAAAGGGGAAACGTAAAAAAACAGCTAAAATCTTCTGCTTGTTTACCTTGCTGGAAATTATCCAATCGAAATGGTTGTGCAGAGGTTGTAAGACACATGCTGTTTTCTATGAGCCTGTAATAAACAAAAACAGTCAATACTGATTTAGCATAGACTGCAAAATGGTCCCTTTTGTGAAAACTGCCTCATTCAGGACGGGAAATATGCTTGTGTACGAAGCGAGCGCTGGGACCAGGAGGCCTGAAGAAGTGACTACAGAGGCCTGCTCTCGCTCTCTGACATCAGCAGGCTGAATGCTGTTCATCAAAACTATTTCTATGCCATACCACACCTCTTTTATTGTTTTACAGCCCCTTGGGGGGGGGGGGGGGGGGGGGGGGGGGGGGGGGGGGGGGGGGGGGGGGGCGGGGG
>JAODLD010000030.1:3725897-3736253 GCA_026781065.1 Mormyrops boulengeri | reverse complement strand
TCTGTTCATTCCGATGGTTGATTGCTTTACATCAAAACTTTTCCTTGGCAAAACCACCCCCCTTTTTTTTTTTTACAGCAATTGGCCCCCCCCCCCTCCCCCAGAGTAAAACAACAACAATCTTGGAGAAGGTCAGAAAACAAATTTCATTTTATTGGTGTTTTTGTTTGATTCCCCTTGGAAAATTACCTCAAACCTCTGAAATGTTTTCTGTGCTTGATATTAAATAAAATTTATTGAGTGAAATAATCTTTCTTTTGTCAATTGTGCTTTTTCTAGGTTTGTCCAGCATAATTCCAATCTGCGCACCTCACCTGTGACCTATAACAGCAATGCATTTGTAATATAAGTCTCGCTACTGCGGCCACATTTCAGCCTATATTGACGGAGCATTCTGGAAAGGTGTTCATGGATGGTGATTGTTTTTGTGGGTTTTCTTGCAGCATTAAATTCACATCCTCTCGCTCTCCTCAAAGCAGTACTGCAGAGGACTCAGCAAAAATATTTACCCTGCAAAAAATTCCCAGTTTCACTTCCATTTAAGCTCTTGACCCAAGAAAGAACGATCAAAGAAAAATATACAGACACAGCACAATATGAATATGGAGCCAATGACCCATTTTCTCATCTGTGCCTGTGATTTTCATCATTTACGTCAGAATTCCCTGTTTGTTTCCTTTCACCTAAAAAGAGGGTGCAGGGTGTCAGGGTCTCTCTTTTTGCAGATGCTCTAATTTTGAAAGGGCCGCGCAGCGGAGCGTGACAGAAACATAACTGAATAAGCGGTTTCTGTGACAGACGCTGCTTGTGGGTCTCGCAGCTGTTATATCACCGCTTTCGAGCTTCGGGAGATGCGAAACAGATCTGAAGACAGCTGCCCTTCAATTTACACGTCGGGTGGCATTAAGTCATAAGGTGCATCGTTTTTACAAAGCCCTCATCTCCAAAATAAAACAGGCAAGAAAGGATTCACTCTACAGGGATGCAGCGGAAATGATTATTACATGTAAACCATGTGATGTTTCTTATCTTGACAATTAAAACCTGACTTGAGAGTTCCTGACTTGCTTTCCCGAACCCATTTCTCAGGATTATCTTAAACATCCCATGTTAAAATACACGCTAGGATTTAAAAAGTGGAAAACATTTATCTCCAATAAACGGACTGTGCCAAAACTTGTACCGTAGCTGCTGAAATAGTACAACAAGCAAAGATAAATCCCGCCATCCCGGGGTAATTCTACTATAAGTAATGGCCTTGAATGTTTTATGAACACTAAAATGAGGAGACCTATGCAGTGAACACACCTTTTCACGCTTAGAAACCAGGACTGCACTTTGCATTAATAAACCAGAATGTCCCTGTAGTATTATGCATCCTTGCTTTGTTTGCCCGCATATGCAGCACCTCAGACCGCATCATTAAATATGAATGAGCATGCTTGCATAGTTTGACCCTACGTGTAGCTGCTCATTTGAGTTTTAAAGTGTTAGCGAGAACAAAAATACAGAGAAAAAAGACACAGTAGCCAAGACTAATTCCACAACCCAACGTTTATGTGGCACAGACATAAATTTGCGGGTTTTTATTAACGCAGCGAGTTTGTGCGAGTGGAGAAAGATATGGGGTAATTGCTTTTCGTTTACCTGGGGGAGAGCTTGGAGGAAGCAGGGGTGACTCCAATGCAGCTGCCTCCAAGTAGCTCAGCTGGTACATGCAAATTAAACAGGATTTATTTACGGGCAGCACGTCATTTGCTCAGGTTTCAAGGCCGGGGGTCTCATTCTTGCGTTAATGGGCATGATTACGTTCTGTTATTCTCGCCGATGTGCTGTCAGTCGACAATCAGAAGCCCATTCAGGGCGCTTAACGACCACGTCTGTCCTCACCACAATAAACATGATAATTGAATATCAACTGATAAAATTAATGGATATGCAGTCAGTTCCAGAATAGTTTTTGAGAAATCACAAAAACATATAGAATGAATCACATATGCAATAGGTGATATTTTCAGCTTCAACAAATGTATAAGCTCAATGAATTTCAAAGAAGAAGAAAAAAAGCCTTCTAAGACGAGGTGGTGAATGGCTCTGTACATGTGATCAGTAGGTCACCGGTTCAAGTCCCAGCCTCACCAGAACAGTCAAATGCCCATGGGCCCTTGAGCAAGCCCCTTAACCCCCAGCTGCACATTAGCTGACCCTGTGCTGTTCCAATCTGGAGACTGAGATGGCCATTGCCAAGCTCCATGTAATCTTCTAACCATATCTGTGTTGATGTTGTGTGTCATTATCGTCATGAAATGTTCATTATGGGCTAAGTATCAACCACTTAGCAGAGGAAGCCAGGTTTTGGGCTCAGATTTCTTGGTATTCAGTAGAATTCATTCCACCAGCACATTTCATAGCGGGTGTCAGTTGCTTTTCTATGTATGTATTCCCATTTTTTGACAGATATACTGGTGTTGTGTATGAACCAAAGAGTTCCAACTTCCAGCACTGCATCCTGTGGCTTGTGCTTAGGAAGGGCGTCTTAGAAAGATCCTATCCCCAAGACGCCACCAAACCATGCAGCCCAGGTACTGCCATCTTTGTGCTTTTCCTTCGCATGCATCATCATATGCTCATGCTTCCTCTTCCTAGCAAAATTTCAGCAGTTCATTATGCTGAAACACCTTTATTATGGCCTGCGGTCGAGTCGTAAAAATATTTCAAAATCGGTTGGCGGGGAATCGATTGTGTAGTCCTGGTTAAATTGTGTTTTGATCCAGATGCAGACTGGAGTCTGCTCCCTGAGCACTCCTAATGTAGTTGGTAGATCTACCTTTACGTGAGTAAAATTATACCAAACAACTTACGGGAACTGTGGTGGTGGCAGTGGGGGGTGGGGGGGACCTAATTTATGCAGGCCAACAACTTTTAGTCTCATCTCAGTTGAAAGCAGTTTGGATTTTGATGGATAACAAACAAACTCCAACCTCACTTAAACCCTCGGCAAACAGGATATACAACAAAGCAGGTTCAAAGTAAAAGGAACAATAGTATTTTCTTCCACCAAGGTTGCACATTTCTTTGGTTCCATTTATTCTTTAGGATTGCCAATAATTACCCCCATACTGTACCTTCCTGAGAGAATACACTATTCTCACAATAAAACAATGTTCTAGTTTGAATAATGCATATTTTTTATTTGATAAATAGTAAGCAATTTTTCATTCTGCATTTTCAGGAAAATTTGACTTTTCATATGTATTGCTTATTTTATAAGCGGGTGTCAATAATAATTCCCCAGTAGCTGTTTGTTTTGTTTATTGGTTTTGCAATGTTTCTTTTGGAACCAGTATCAATGTATAATATCATTTGTAAAAATTCTTATCCATGCATGAATTTTCCACCACCCAAAGTACAGGGTCACATTCTAAATGAATTTGTGTTACACGTGTTGCTCATAATGTGCTTATCTAAAGATATCACTGTTCTGTCTCAAAAATGTATTTACAGACATTTAGATGCTTTCAGGTGTTAGTGTGCGAAATGTTTGCATTTAAAAATTTCATATTTTTAAATGCATTAATTATTATCAGGTATTGCAAGATTTTTAACTTTTGACATTCTTAATTTTATTTTTGTTTTGTTTGCACAGTCTAAGTGTCGTTCAGGGTACATTTCACTACATGTTGTACTTGTGTAACCATGTATGTGACAAATAAAGTATCTTATATCTTGTATTTAGATGTTTTTAATATTTTCATGAATTCATGGAGTCGTTCTCTGCTCTTCTAATATTTAAGATTACATTTATATAGTTGACACTCTTGTTGAAAAAGACATACAACTGACTGTGATGGGTTTGTACCCTGTCCTGGGTTGTTCCCTGCCTGGCGGCTGTAGCTTCCAGGATTGGCTCTGAACCCCCACGACCCTCCATAGGATGCAGGGTATGAAAGATGGATGGATCAGCTTTCTGCCCTGAATCAGTTACTGGGATAGCTAAGTTTCCTGGCTGTAGCTCTTTATTAAGTATTAATGATTAATAGTCTAAGCTCATCTCTTTGCAGTAATGTTGTGCTAATGTATAGCAATTTCTCTGTTCACGGGGCCCCCCCCCCCCCCCGCTTTTGAGCCTGATGCATCTTGGGATTGCTTAGGCTACCCCTAACCCCCTACTGTGCAAGTGCTTATGGAGAACAGATGAATGGGCAAAGCAGAGTAATGCAGTACTAGAACTTTTTATTGAAAGAGTATGTTTTCTGTAACTCATTACATTAACTGCACTTTCATAATGAATTCATAGAACATTCGATGCACCTTCATAATGCATTTATAATGTATTCATAGAACATTCATAAGCGGCATGTAAGTATAGCTCAACATCCTCACATGCCTCAACAACCTTAAAATACATTATTAACAAACATCATATGATTATAATGTTTATTATATAACATTTGTTATTAAGGTATAGTACAGCTGTTGAAGTATGTTATGGTATACCCACATACTGCTTATGGATGTTCTATGAGATCTTCTATTATGAAGGTGCAGTTAATGTAAAGCATTACCATGTTTTGTGTTAACTAGTGCTATTATTGTATCTGCTCATTCAAAATACGTCACATGCTAATCATTATGGTAATTGGTTTACTAAATCCTGTTTACCGTTCCACGTGGGATAAATTCTAAAATTGTGTGTCAATGTCATATTACTTCTATTGCCCTTATATGGCAATTAGCTACTGTATGAGATATTGCCCACGACCCAGAATAGGATGAGTGGCTACAGATACTGGATGGATGGATGGATGGATGGATGGAATGATGCATGAAATAACATTTCTTGATTTGTAATTCTATTTATTTATTTGTTTGTTGTATTTAGCTTATCAAGCATCATACATTATTCTAACCCAAGTGCTTGGTGGGGGGGCATAAAACTAAAATGTAATATTCATCAGGTGTAAACAATGCTAATTGATGTAAAAAAAGACAAAGTCAAATCCTTAGCACACACAGGGATAAAAAGGTGTAATGGGGATTTTATTTATGAGGTCAGTCTTTACCAGCAGGGGAACAGAACAGCCACATCTCTGAAACAGTCTTCCCTAAAGAAACATCGACCATGCACAGATCCTAAATCATCACCTGTGAATTGGTAATGTGCCCTTAACCAATTAACTGTCAAGTAACAATTAATTGTTCGAGTCTCCCCTGTGGACTTTGGCCCACCCTCCCAATTTCTTTCAGACACGTAGGAACTCTGCACAGGACTTAGTGAGGATGTAGCAAAAGAGACAGAAGACTGAGAAGTAGCTCTAATTTATTCCATTCATTTGGTACGGAGACCCTTGTTTGTGCAGGAGTGTTTGAAATGTTTATTGATTTGGCTGGTTTTGCTGTTTAAAATTAGCACAAATTATCCAGCACTCTGGATGTTTACACAGCTATATATCAGCTGTATATCCTTTGCAGAATGATATAAGAAATTATATATTAGGCAAGTTTTGAATGTAATGAAACAATGTATCAATTTTTAGTATTACGTCATTGTATTATGTTAACTGTCATCTCATTTAGGGTGTCTCCTGTCTTGTGTCCTGTGCTTCCTGGTCTAAACTTCAGGGCAGGGGAGTTTCAAGCTATGGAAAAGATCAGGGGCTAAGTCAAATTTACCTGGGGCTTTTTTTTGAAGGAAGCAAAATACTCAGGGCTATAGCCCCCAGTGATTAGACGTAATGACGCCCATGCTCCAGGGGCTATATCTGGATGATCTAACACAAAGCGCAAAGCGAAACCAACATTTATGGGCGTGTCCAAATCTATTTCTCTATTTTGACGCAGAAAAAACAGACTTGGCGGCAAAAAAGGTAGCGACAGTGCATGGTCGACGGCAGATTTCTATTACAATTTGTGTTTGCCTGGCAAGCCGGATCGCATTCCGTCCAAGGAAATGGATGTGCTTGTTTGTGAGGTGAAAAGCAGTGAGCACGTCATCTACAGGAGCACCACTGTTCACCCCAGCTTTTTGGGATGAATCAGGCATGGGATGAGGTAGCTGTGAGTGTGTCCCCGTTTTCTGATATCAATAGATCACCCATGCAGTGCTGAAAGAGGTATTATGATGTCAGAAGACGGGGAAAACAGAAGCTTGCTGCTAAATGAGCACAGCGACTGGGAACGGGGACTTAATTATTCTTGTATGTCTTATTTTAATATAAATAAAAGTGCAATCTTTGTTCAAACAAACACAACAGTTTTTAAGGTGTTTTCAAATGTTCAAACAAAAGGTAATAGGGCTGTTATGTTTCTGCATCGCACAATTTAGATTCCTTAATTGCCAGGCTACAGACGATTCAGCTCTTCTGCCAGGTGATCCCTCCTTGCCCGCGCTGCTGCCGGTGTTCTGACGAGTTGAGCTACCTATCGAGACGTGCTATCGAGCCTTTCTGCGCATGTGCAGTTCCACCTTCTTGGGATTAAGGTTAGGTTTTAGGGGTTAAGGGTTTTTTGGGAGTTAGGGTTAGGGTTAGGGCTATCGATTAGCACTACGGTAGCCTAACTCGACAAAGTAGCTCAACTCGACAGAACACCGGTTGTTGGCACCGGCACATGCAGTTCAGCATCATGCCTTCTACGTAAAGCCCTCTAATGTGTCCTCATTTATTTCCAACAGACATCCATCATGCATGGCAAAGTTACGCAACATACAACATGCCACAAAGAATGATGTGACCTTATGAAGGCTGTATTATAATGTTCCACCTGAGTTATCTAAACATTCGAAATGCATTTTCAGCAATCCAAATGTCCTTTCAATTACAGTACGTGCTTAATTCTGATAATGAACTCGAAAGGTTTTTGTTTAATGATATGGTTTGTTATTTACTTAATATATATTGTTTTTCTTTTGCTGTCTTTTTGAACAGTATGATTACATAAAAGAACCAGATGTACTCTTTAATAAAGCATATATAAATAAAACAAAAAAACATTAGTGCACTTCAAGGGCGTGACCTGTGTCAATAACGAGCGTTGTGCCCGCATGTTTCTAAAACGTGCTTCTTACAGTAAATACCGTGTAATAATGTGCCACAGACTTCAGACGTGCTTTTTGTTTATCAAAAGCGCAATGTCATTTTGCTGCCTTAAAACAGGAACGTGCCGACAATGAGCCTGGCCACGCATCATTTTAAAAACACCATTCCTATGAGCGGAAAGCGGGCACAAAATCATTTGCTATTTTGACAATGTGTGTATGGCTTGAAAATACGCAATGTACTGATACGGAACCAGCAAATAGCAAAACCACTTATGCGTCGGTGGAAAATGGGGTCCCAGATGGACTGTGACCCTGTACTGCACTGTTTCCAAACCTGGAGGCCCACAGACAGTCCATGTTCTCTCTTTCAGTTCCCTGTCAGACGGGAGGGAACAAAAATGTGGACTGTCTGTGGGTCCCCGAGGACTGGATTGGGGAACACTGTTGTACTGCATGAGTGGTTATAGATGATGGATGAAAAACAGTTGGGTGCATGATGGATTATATTAAACTTTTCTCATGCGATCTGCCCAAAGTGGTAAGATGTAAAAGGAGAGAGTATCAGCAAGTGTTCTGAGGTAGACATCAGAAAGTTTATAGCCCCAGGGAAATCACTGCTGTTCTTCTAAGGTATTTGTACCTAAATTGTTTTAGTAAATAATGTACTTCATAAATGCACTGCTTAAGATTTGGAAGTGATTGAAGCAAGTGACTCAGCATTATATTGAAACAAACCCAAATTGCACTGCACACAGTTTTCAAGGCTGCTGTGTATCTTGCAAGTAATATCATGAAATGCAATGATTTTAGGGGTGGTACATTTAAAAAAAAATAATTTGAATTGCTGAGCCTTTTAAATGATTTCATGAGCTTCCTTCTGGGGGAGTTGGCCCTTGTCAGGTGTTCAGTCACATGATTAGGCTGGTGATCAGTTACATGGCCTCTGCCGTTTACTGTGCTGCCGTCTGCCTTCCCATGCGCCTTGTGTTGCTCTCTGCTATACGAACCTATTGGACGGGAACGCGTTCTACCTTCCAGTGAGCCAACCAGTCAGAACATCGAATAAGTGGCCCCAAAATGAATACAATGTTCAGTTGAACTGGGTCAAGTGGGCCTATACAAGCCCCATAACTCTGACCCCCGCAAAAAAACCGCCCATAATTAAAGCCAACGGAGCGTGGAAATCCAGCGGCGAGACCACATCTTGTTTTATGACAGCCCATTATGTATATGGATGAATTTACTTTCCACTGCTCAGCTGGACTGCTGCAGTTACAATTTCTCTCTCTCTTTCTTTCTCGCTCTCTCTTTCCTTCATTTCCAAGCCCACCCCTCAGAAAAGGCGACTGGCACTTAAAAAGACACTTTTTCTCCGGATGGCTGCAGGAGGAGATAAAGAGGCAATACTCCTCTGCCATTTTTCAGCGACAGTGGCGAGCTGGAGGAGATTCAAAGTACAGCATGTAATACAAAAGTGGGGACACTTATAAAGTGCCTTTTATCAACAAACGAACAAACAAACAAACATTGTAGTTTCACAGAAACTTCTCTGTGCATAACTCGAAAACAGCAGCGTTGCTCCATCTGCTATAGTTGACAGGTATTTTTAATGAGTAAATCTGGATTAATTTAGACTACAAGCCATAATAATTAAATATGAAGTTTGCCCAGTTATTTAATATACCTAGAAAAATTGTCTTGTAGCCTGTTTGTCTGTCACCATATTAAAACCAATATTTATCCTTAAGCTTGGAAGAGTGTTTACATTATCGGTACACACCCTATATTTCAGTGTTATCTCTTTTGGTGAGATGTATGGTTCATGTTATATTTATGTTCTTGTGGCACAAATCCTGGGTTTAGCTACAGTCCGTAGGGCATTATGCTGAAGGCACAACGTGACCACATACATTGCTGTGACATCGGTCATCCTTCGAAGCTGTGAAATCCTGCAGACGTTCATGTGTGATGTAATGCATTATCTCTCTGAAGCTCACATGAGCCGAATTTATCTTGAACTAATCATCTTTAATGCCCATAACAGCATCCAAAATAGACAGCTGGCTGCCGTAAGCGGCCGTTGAAATGACTGCCTGCTGAAGCTTTTCACACCTTAATGAGGCAGAAAAATCAGAAATTATACCATAGTTTAATAAGTGGGTTATATTCCTTTAGCTCGCGGACTTCATCTCATATAGGGATTATGAGGGTAACTGCAAGAAAGTAATTAATTCCTCCTAAGAACAATGATTCTCACCAAATTAGTGGAAGCGATGTCCAGACGAGGACAACTTTACTGTTAAGACTCATGATGGCTACGTTAGTTCTCCTAGTTTTGACGTTTTTAAAGAAAAATAATGATGACGTTTAGGTTTGGTGCCTGAAACGTGCCCATGAGCAGCTGATCCAGCAGTGCAGGGCCACATCTGGCAAGCCTCTAGCAATTTCATTTAGTGATTGACATAAAGGTGTTATAATGAAGAATACACCAAGAGAAGTTGTATAGGCAGAGCACGGATTATATGGCTCCGGATGCTGTGGTCAGATAGTGAGGTCGGCCATATCAAAAAATTCGAAATGACCACCGAAGGATAACGTCACGAACGATAAATGATGCTTCATCTAAACACGGGATGTTCAGTGAGCACAGAGATATTGGAAAAATCACCCTGTAATTATACTGAATGTATTTGGGAGTGTTTCTTGTTTTTTGGATGGTTGATAGTAGGAATGAAATCTTTGAGTGGACAGGTGGAGTTGAATGACTGTGCTTAATTTGGATAAACAGACAGTGACCACTGGAAGGAGCCGTCATTTCATTATCTGACATCTGCAGGCAGACGGAGGCCCTGCAGGAGAGCTTCCAGACAGGCAGATCTACAGAGGATCCTCGACCCCCCGATTCCCCCCCCCCTTTGTTTCAAGCAGTCCCAGGGCAGCCGCAACACAACATACGGCTCCTTTTCACCTTCACAAGCCCCTTAGCCCCGCCCCCGATGGTTCCCCGGGAGTCAAATGGCCAGTTATCGTTTTATGGCATCAGAGGAATAGGGTTCACATTTTCACCACAGCTTCTGGAAATAACAGCCAAATTTCTACTCATTAACTTACTTATCTATTTACGTCACTATTTACTATACGCTGTTTCCCCTTATTCATGCCCTTGATGAAGGGTTAGGTGCTGAATGGATAAATAGGTGGATGGACATGCTTTACATATACTCTTATCCATGTGTAAAGGAACATAAGAACATAAGAAATTTACAAATGAGAGGAGGCCATTCGGCCCATCAAGCTCGTTTGGGGAGAACCTAACT
>JAODLD010000030.1:3695352-3725121 GCA_026781065.1 Mormyrops boulengeri | reverse complement strand
GCACACAAACACTCAAATATACCTCCAAATAATCCCAGTCAACCGCTTCAACAGGCGCACAACACAAGTGCACACAGCGTCTACACCACTCGTTCCCAGTGCAGCAATCCCAGCAGCCACCAGTCACCAAGCTCCACCATGGAGAACATGGAAATTAGCTAACAGACCTTGCATTCACACCAAGAATGCATGTGAACATTGTGGATTACGGAAAATGTGTCCATTTGAGATGATAGCTGTTTCCAGTAACCCTCATACTGAATCACGACTCATGCTGGCTGAATGACACCTGTTTGTCACGTGCACTCACCTCTCTGATGCTTCTTTCTAAGACGATGTAATTTTGTTTCAGATATAAAGCTGGACATTTGACCAGAGCAAAGAGTTCATCCTGAAGATGCCACCGTATCTCAGTGTTGTATCAGGCATGTTAGGCTGCACATTAGCAATATCTGAATCTTTGAATAAGACATGCAGTGATTAGTATGTGCCGTGATTAGTACGTGCAGTGATTAGTATGTGCAGTGGTTAGTACATGCAGTGATTAGTACTACACTATCAGGGAACTTTTAATGATTCTGCGGTCATTCTACTTTCCAGATGTCTTAAGTGTAGCCCTATAGCACAGGAAGCCATTGGTTTACATTGAGGTTGTGTTCCAGAAATGGGGACGTACGTCAATCTGGACGTATCTGAATCGTTATAGGGGAAAGGTCAAATATACTGTACAACATAAGATACAATATCTTACACAGTTAGCTTAACCTTTGTAGTGGCAGCGAAATTGGTTTGTTTTGCTTCTTCCCACATGAGGCACACCTGGTGAGTCCACTAATGTCTACTATGTCTGCTTTTGACATCTTTCGATAAATATATAATGAAGGCTTGACAGAAGACTGCATTATCAAACAAATATCAAAAAACGGATGTTCTTGAGAATTCCTCCCTTTGCGATCCATACGAGTTGGCATTGCATTAATCACACCTAATAATAATACCTTTATTTTTAATATTAAAATTGCATAGGGCTATGGCCTTAATAACATGTGCTGTGAAAACCACCCATGTAGAAAATAACACATTTTCTTTTTAAAGTATACTATGTGTAAACTATTCAAAAGACGGGCAATGAATGAAAAAAATAATGAAAATTTGATTAATACATTAGAAATCTCTTTTTTAAAAGAAAATTGTATTTGAGTTGTGACATGTTGTAATTTGGAGACTCCATACACTTTTCCTAAAATTTCTAATAAATAAGAACAATAGAAAATGAGAGTTTACATTCTTACAGCAGTCTATTAACAGCAGTAATGTGTAACTGCTTTGAAACTTTCTCATCAGCAGAAAACATCAGACCAGCCCTGAAGGGAAATAAGTTTCCTTGCAAAAATACCTCACTCTCATCAATTAAATGTCTTGTGGAGTGTGGCTGTATATGAGGGAAACACAAAGGTAGGAAGTTATTCAAAGTTTTTATTAAATTGTTGCTTAGTGGATGCTTTTACCCGGAGTGACAATTCATCTTCTGGATGTTTTGCTGAAGCAAATTTTGTTAAAGTGAAAACAACAGGGCCATTTGCGGGACCATAGTCAGCATCCTTCAGGATAAAAGGCTTCAGCAACAGTACACACACACACGCACACACACACAGACATGCAATTACAGAATAAAAGCATTTTGGGGACAAAAGACAAATTTCTTTTTGAAGATTTTATTTATTGTAGTTTTACACTTTGGCAACGAAAAAATAATGTTACAGACCTGAGTGAGTTAAGTGCAATATCGAGAGAACATAGGTATACGTGTTGACAGGTCCACAAAAATACAACAGAGGTAAAAGAAAACAAAGAAAGGAAAAAACACTATACGAGCAAACAATACTATCAAAAGAGAGTGGTAATTGTTGTATAAACAAGGTAGGACTGAGTAATCTACAATAGCTGTTCTAGGGTAGCTGGAAATGTCAATCTTTGATCATATTGCCGAAAAGGTTCCAAATGTTATAAAACGACCTGTTGAGCCTTTCAGAGTGTATCATATTTTTTTAAGTGTAACAAAATGAAAAATATCATTGATCCACAGAATTTGGGATGGGGGTGCAGGAGCTCATGAGAGTTTTGCATACACAAAAATGCTATGTGAGCAAATGAAAAATGATTGGTTCAGAGAGATAACCAATCAGATTGTAGAGGAGGTGGGTCCAAGCAACTAGAGAAGGTGTTTTGATCTGTTTTTGGTAAAATGCAGCCGATGAAAGACCTTAAACTAGATTAAACTTAGCTTTACACAGATAGAAGAGGTATTAACTCTCTGCAAAGCTCACTCCCACAACATTTGGGGGATACAGAAGCCAATATATCATGATATGAATATATGAATGATAATGAAAAGCAGGATGGAACCAGGAAGGCATCTGTAGGAAACATGCAAAGTCCAAACACTCAGAGATGTGGTTCTATTCAAATCCACAACTCTCATAACAATAATAATAATTAATGGTAATAATAATTAATGAATGGATAACAGATCTATCTATCTATCTATCTATCTATCTATCTATCTATCTATCTATCTATCTATCTATCTATCATTATTATTATTCACATTTTTGCTTGCTTCCTCTTTTTCCTGGATGTGTTCTAATTCAAACATGCAGACTGCAGTTTGTGATAAGAGATTCAGGAAAAAGCAGGTGCTGATGATTACAGACACACACGCCTTAAGCTCCATTATAGTGATCTCACTTCATTTGATCTTTTTCTAATATCCTAAAATTCACCCCAGTCTTGGGATCATCAACACATTCCTGTTCCCTCCTCAAGAATCCTTCAAAGATCTTCATTCTTTTTTTTTTTTTACTTAGTATATAATGAAAGGCTAGTATTAGGCTGACTAAATGTTTTGAAGACAGAACTTTGATTTTTGGCCAACTGTTTCACCCTGAAGTGGTTTTAGTGCCCAACAGAGATGAGAGCACTGAGATGTGCTACCTAAGGGAATATGTCAAGGGTCATGATGCTCAAGGGAATCTGCAAAAATAAAACAGAAATATTTACATGATGGGATGCAAAAATGGTAGCCAAGGTGAGCAAAAAGTCCCTAATTCCTCCAGCATGTAGCATTAGGTAGAATTTGTGAATTAGCCCTGCAGACTTTTCATAATAATAATATTATTTAGAATAGAAATAACTGGTGCATTCTCTGTTCTCTGCATACAGAAAAACATGGAAAAAAAGCTATATTATCTGTTAGTTAACCGGTATTTGCTTGGGGTCACAAAGATAATCATGTAGTCTCTTCATGGCCTCCGACAGAATCAGCACCTCAAGCCCAAGTTCAGTCAGACAGAGTCCAGGAGCTGAGCTAGAGAAGGTCCAGAAACACTGGATGACCCGCTAACACGATCCATCGAAGCTTTGAACAAGGAGGCGGGTCGTCAAGACAATGATGAGTATCCTTTGGAAATACATCTCCTGCACTTCTTCTTCAGCCTCTTTTGGCACTCCTAAGTATAGAGTGAGGGATTGTGGGAAATTAATTTTTAATAAATAGCAAAGGATGAAACCTTGTGCCGGGGAGGACTGGATGGCGCCGTCGTTTCCCGGAGCCGAAGTGCGGAGTGGTGCCCTTTTCTTTTGGGGTTCCCCCGGTCACTAAAGGCCAGGGTTCACCACAAATTACATCTGCACATCATGGCACCGAATCAGTCACTATGAAATGTGGTTTTATGAGGCGGCATGCTTCTGTCTCGGGCCAAAACTCAATAGGGCTTCCTTCTATAGCCAAAAGTCAGATCTAATTGAAATAATTCACTGAGAAATGCCCAATAAAAACTGTTGTTTTTCATAAATGCCAATGCAAAGAAGCAACCTGATTAATAGCCTGGACCTGAGGGGACCTCCTGTTGTGAAAAGGTGCTTAACTCAGGCTGCTTCAGGAAATACATTCAGCTCTATAATAAACAAAGTGCATAAGGTTTTCGGTCCAAGCTTTAGCTGAGGATTAAATCACATCCATCTTCTATAAGTGCTGATCCAATGCAGGGTTACAGTCAGCCTGGAGCCAATCCCAGGAAACATGGAATACGAGGCAGGGGGGCGCCCTTGGCTGGGGGCCAATCTATCACAGGGCACACCCTCCGACTGGTAGCTACTGAGAATCACCAGTCCAGCTATCTGCATGCTCTCAGACTGTTAGAGGAAACCAGAGTAATGATCTCAAAGCAGTACACATATTGTGATGCCAAGTAGAGTCAAACAAAACACAGAAAATACTCTTTTGTTTACACCACTAGCTGAAAACAAATCGAACCAGCGAGCAGCGAACTAAGCTAATGGGGGAGAAGGTTAGGGTGTGCAGGCAGGCTGTATAGCTATTGGCATGATGGTGACACACTTGACATGAGGGGGAACACTAAGCAAGAATGAAGCAAATACGCTACTTATATTATATATAAACACGGACGTGCATAGGCAAGTGAACATCGAGCTGACGTCAACAACCTGTGCTGCAGCTGGTGTTTCACACACACACACGCACACGCAGGTTTGTAAAGATATCTTTGTGGGGACTCTCCATTCATTTCTATGGGCAAAACCCTAATACCAACATGACGACCTTAACCCCTACCCAGCCCTAACCTTAACCAAACAAAATACAAGACTTCAAAATACAGACTGATCCATGCTTTTATTTCTTCACAATTGGACTATTGTAACTCATTATATACTGGAATTGGGGACACAGCCCTCTCAAGTTTGCAATTTGTTCAATTCAGCAGCTAGACGAGTATGAAAAAAATACAGCACATAAATCTCTGTCTTGGTCTCGATCTCTTCATTGACTCCCTGTTAGTTACGGAATTCATTTTAATTATTAATTATTTATATATTCATTATAATTATTTTATTATTTGTTTTTAAAGCTTTACTTGGATTGGCTCCACCATAGCGGTCTGACCTGGTAGTTCTCTAACTAGATCTATGAGGTCAGCTGATAAGCTGCTTTTATTTGTCCCACCATTTTAAAAAAAAGGGGGGGGGGGGGTTCGGGTCTTTTCTGAGCTCAGTCCCAAACTTTGGAATAGTCTTCCCCTGTCTGTCCGGTCACCTTCCCCTACAGACAGTTTTAAATCAAGGCTTAAAACATATCTTTGTACATTACCATACCCTGGGCCATAGAATATCTTATCTGTGTTTTTTTATTGTTTCTATTTTAATCCATTTCTGTATCAGATTTTCGTTTTATGGTGCCATGTAATGTCCTTTATTTTTTTCCTATTTAATGTGCTTTTGATTTTGTCAAATTGTAAAGCACTTTGGTCAGCTGGATCTGTTTTTAAATGTGCTATATAAATAAAAACTGACTTAACTTGACAAGTATTACTCACATATGTTATACATGATAAATTAATTTTAATAATACACAACTGGGTATGTGGGAGTTCCTGCCTCTGGCTAGAATATGGATGGATGTATGGATGGATGGACACGCCATGGTACATATTAGCACTACAGGATTAATGCCTATCCATCCATCTCCCAGCCCCTTATCATGAGCAGGCTTGTGGAGAGGGGGTAACACTGAGTGTTACACCCTGGACAGAATGTTAATCTATCTCAGGGCAAAGACACAAACAAGTCATAATCATTACACTATGGGCGATTTAGAGATGCCAATTATGTCCTTTGACTGCTGGAAGAAGCCAGATTACCCTGAGGGACCTTGCATGGGGTCAACATGCAAACTCCCCCCACACAGAGTCGGGCTGGCATTCGAACCCCTAGCCCCTAGAGCAGGGGTGTCAAACTGACGTCCTGGGGGGCCGGAACCCTACACATTTTTGGGTTTCCCTTCATTTAACACACCTGATTCAACTCCTGGTGCTAATCACCATACAGTTCTACAGCTGAATCATTTTTGGTGGAACAGGGAAAGAACTAAGCTACACAGGGCTCCGGCCCTCCAGGACTGCAGTTTGACACCTCTGCCCTAGAGGTACGAGTCAGAAGCACCACCAACTTGTCATCAGTCCAAAAATGCTGTGGGCTCTTCCTGATCTCCGTTGCTGTCCCTTTGTGTATGAATTAAATCATCACTCGCTTAAAAAAAAGAAAGAAAATGAAAAACAAAGGTATTAAATCAAAGACAGAAAGCCAGTATAACCCAGAAGGAAAAGTTCCCTGCGGACCATTCTAGTTCATCCATCTGTATAAGAGTCAGTTGCCAGTGCTGAGTAACTATCACGGAAAGCAACATCTCACCAAAAGCATAACGACAGGACAGTGTGAGATGAATGTCTCCCAGTGCCGACATGCCATAATACGCTAAAATATGACTTGTCAGTAATGACTCCCACTTTCCAGCTCCATCCTTTGGCTCTAAGAGAGCAGATAAGGACTCTGTTTTGGACGAAGCAGCTTTAATTAAATTTGCTCTGGAAAGGGTTTGGTGCCTTTCAGATGCCGTCTGTTTATTAATTACCTTCACAGGTCCCATTCCAGCTCTTTCGCCTTGTGTAGTGCTTGCCGGCTGTCAGGAGGCCTGTCACTTCCTGTGGTGACAGGAAGTGGCCACCCAGCTGAGCTCCAGTTCAGAGTGGAGGGTTAAGGGTGGAGGGTTAAAGGCCCACCTGAAGGCTCCTTGAGATGTAGATGTTCCAGTACCCCCTCCCCCTCCGTTTAACACAACAGGTAACATGTCTCATAATGACACATGACACCATCTGGATATGGAGGTGATGTTTACCACCGGTCTGCACTCCTCAGCTTCTCATGAGTACCGCTTTCCTCTGTTGGTTACCACGTTGCATTCTCGCTCGGGTTTACGACATTCATTTCCATATTAAAACGACCGTACTGCGGAACCTTAAAATGCGTTGAAATTCCATAAGGCATAATTAGCCTTAATTGATTAATTACTGAATACATTAACTCCCAAATGCATCTGTGAAATTCAGGGTTGCATAGTCCTGGTCTTGGGGGGTCAGAAAACATGCATGTTTTTGTTCCACCTGAGCATTTAAACCGTAAAAGTAATTATTTTCTTAATTTAGCTAACGAAGCCCTTACTCTGGGTGCTGTAGCTATCTGTACAAAGTAGGGTGGTCCAAGAACCAAAATTAGGAAGCTGGGTAATTAAAGCCATTCCAGACATCCTAGACAGACCTCAGCGGCTGCGTATAATCACCTGCTGGATAAATACATCTCGGTGGTTCCTGACACAACGAGTGGCTCAGTCAGTCCTCATCGTTCAAATCAGTAAGCGGCTTGATAATTACACTGAAGAGGTCAGATTAGCAGAGGATTAACCTTGTTCCTTCACCTAAGCAAACAGGATCATTTGTTTTGGCTAGATAAGAAATTAGCCTCTAACTGCTTAAACAGCTAGCTACTAATTGTGGAACATTACACTCTTTTTTTTAATCTCACCAGAAAGGTGCTTAAAATATCACGCCTTTAACTATACTTTGGGCCGTGATGGACAAGAAACTGGAGAACCAAAGATGAATTTTCACTTAAAAAAACAGTCTTGCCAAACATGCATATGAAACGCAATGCAAATGTATCACGCAATGGTGTCTGTGAATGAAAAGCGAAAGGGTGGTGCATGGTGCATGATGGCGCATGCCAATGAATGCACTTCCTGTTTCGAGTGTGTGACCGGAGTCACAGATCACTCCAATCATTCGGAGCTCTTTGTCTTTGTTTTCTGTTTCTTGAAAACCCTGCTATTAGCGGAAAGTTCACAGGGGTCATCATAATGCTGACTAGAAATCAGGGGTCACGCTATTGTGACTGATTTGCTAACAATGTCTCCTTTCCATCATCTGGCTGAATATGCCTTGTGAAAAACACAACACTAAAGTATATTAATAATGTGTTATAATTAAGTGTATTCAAAATATATTTTCTTTGAGTGTACCTATTTCAAATGCACTTTACATGTACTTTTGTACACATTTAAAAAGTAAATGGAAATGTGCTTTAGTGTACCATTTCTACTGTTTTTAAGTCAGGTGGCCAGGTCATGTGATGCAACACAACCACTCTTTAGGCAGCTTGGTGTGTTCAAACTTCTGACTGGTACTTTATTTAGGAATTACAGTATACTTGATTTTCATTCTTCACAATCTATTTTCAACTATGTTTTTTTAAAATAAATTTTAACACTCTTTTTAAGTAAATGTAATTAAAAAAATACTTTTTAAAAGTTAACTGTTAACTTAAAAATTATCCAAGTAGGGTAGTTTTTACTTATAAACTAATTTTACTGTGCTATTTAAACATTGCACTGGACCAAAACATTTCATCATAAATCAAGAGATATTTTAAAATAATTTTTTAAACCATTTTATTATCTAGGTATACCAGTAAATGCTTTATTTGCTGTTAACATGATTCTATTTTATGATGAAATCTGTACCATTGTTTCTTAACTTTTTTGTTTGTTTTACTTTCTTAACTTTGTCACACTGTCACACCTCTCATTGATTATTTTTATTTCACTTCACATCTACATCTCAGGCTTGTCCACACTGCTACAAAGTTTTCAAAAGAAAATGATCATGACACATGTTGGACCATGTTGGACTAGTGGGATCCAATCAGGGATGGGTCACGTGATGAGTAGGGATTAGAGTGCTTTTAGTGTCTGCCTTTTCAAAAGTTTCCTGTTGAACTGTTTGAGCGCCAACGGCATTGACCAATCGGTTACCAGAAGAGTTTTAATTGGCGTCTTCTCTCCCCTTTGAAAACGAAGTGGACATTTGTGCTACATATTATATCAAAGCTGGAAGAGAAGCATGGAGGTAATGGAGAAATTCAAATTCGCAATTTTCTGTTTTGGGCCAAAGTAGAAACCACTGTGCTTACTAAAGATAAAGGTGATGAAAACTTAATACAAATGAAATCTCGTCCGTCAATTCGGATTCCTACCCACAAATAACCAACTAAGACAGTTGTAGTAATGGTGTTGAGTTTGGAGGTTTGTGTTTCTTTGATGGAACTAAATTTTGAGTGAGTATGACTTGTTTTTACATGGACCTCGACAGGCCTGTATTAGCATTGAAAGGCATGTGAATTGCAGTTGCAATGTTACGGCTTGTTGAAGTTTCCAGTAAAATTTTAGGTGGTATATGGAATGTGTCCTAATATATGTAGTTGCCAAACGTGATGAAGATATCGAGAGCTGGCAGAAGCAATTAAGATTCCTTCTGACTCATCATCACCCTCATTGAGTGGTTCCTCCAGTGACATCCATCCTTCAGCTGTGAGATCAAACCAGCAGAAATGGTAAGAAAACACACATGTGATTGAATTCACGGCACAAATTTCCAGCACACTAGATAAAATTGAAGTGACACTGAGGCAGTCATAGACCATTCCCTGTTCAATCAAAATGTTATGCTGTACTGTTTGGACAGGTCAGTGCTGGAAGAGTGACAGTTTGAGAAAGAATGTTCGATCTTGCAAGAACAAAAATGTCCATTTTCGCTCAAGAGTAGGTCTTGTCATGTGTCACCGAACAAAAGACAATCAAAAGTCCTTTGGATCCTCAAAAGGTCAATGCACTCATCGATATGTATGTACTAGGAGTGTAACGGTACACGGTATATTATTCAGAATGCCCCTGATGGTTTGATATGCACATGTGAACCGTGGTATTGCAGTATGATTCTTATTTTCCTATATGTACTGGTGCAAATATAAGACAATGTGTTTTTTCCTGAAAAAATATATTTAAAAAAACTGGCGTTGTCTTATTTTTGAGGACTAGAATTTAAATGCCATTATTCCACAGCAGATGGTGTAAATTTTATGCCGTCCGGCTAAAGGTAGCAACATGCTTCAAACGTTGTCAACGTAATTTAAGCAACACTGAGGGTGTTACTGTGATGTTCCAAAATCATGTAAAATTAGCATGTCAGCTTTTCCTTCTTTTTTTTTTTTACCCAAGATACATATTCATTATCACCATTCGCAATCACACGTTCATAATGCATCACAATACATTCTTAAAGCATTATAAGCATGGCTTATATAAATACATAACACATTATAGCTATGTTTATAATGCAATAAGGCTACCTTTGGAAGCTCTCTTTATAATGCACTATAGATACCTTTATAATGCAGTATAAAAGCATCCTTAATGCTTATACGGACCATTATAATGTATTGTAATGGTATCATTAGTGCATTATAGATGAGAGCATCATAAAGCATTCATAATGCACAATACACATGGCCATAATGTGTTATGCCTTTTGGTGAATATTTTTAGCCATGTTGATAAAGCTTTATGAATGCATTATTATTTGTTATGAATATTTAAACTAAACTACTAAAAACATGGCCTAATACTAAAAACATGGCCTCAAGTAAAGTCTTGGCAATTTTTTTTCAGTGATATTTTAACGCACTATTGACTAAACAAAAGTTTAATGAACATTCCCAACACTGGTCTCATTTCTTTTGCATGTGTATTCTTGACGTGAGTGTCCTTGGCTAGTTTGTGCAGTTCGGGGCCTGGCTGCCGCTTAACTCAACATTATGCAATAGGAAGAATTTGGCAGTAGCATACAGACAAACATGTAGTACTCAGTGCTCTACATTATAATTTTAACGACAAAAAACCACGGAATTGAGCGTGTATCTTAGAAATACATTTTGTAAGATCAGTAACATACTTTTGTCCTACTTATGTGACACATAAGTGCATTTTAAGTCTTTCAGTGACCTTTAAATGTAATACAGACACAATTAAGTTGTTGTTAAGTATATGTCTTTTATGCCACATCAAAACGTGTTTTGAAAGAGTGCTACAATTACAGTTATTTAATATTCCTGAAGTAAATACTTACAACTTAAGTATATATGTACTTGTGTAACGAAAGTGCTCCAAAATGACACACTAAAGTGGCATTTAATGTATTTAATTTATATTCAAATTTAAATAAAATATTACAAGTATACTTAAGTTCAAATACGTTGTTTCAAAATAGTGTATTTAGTATAGACTAAACTGCAATTAAAACGTGGACATTAATGCCACACTTTTTCTAGAAGCGGTGGACTTTCCTAAGTCCACTTTGGTAAATTTTTTTCCACAAGGGATTTTGGGTTTCATGACTTCCCCTCATGTGAAGGGTTTGCATTAAGAAGGTAACACTTACAAACAAGATGGTCTTGGCCACAAATATCAAGGACAGTGTGAGAGTGCTCAAGTAACAGATGTCTATAGATTTTGCAAATAAGGCAAAAACATCAAACCAGTAAAGAAACTCAAGCAAACGAAGTAACAAAAATGGGCATGAAGTGTCCTCCGGATACCTTAAACGTAAACCTGCCTGACCAGCGTGCAGACAACCAGAGCGAGGCAAGTAATTATGGAGCAGGTACAGGCAGTGATGAAGTAATTAAATGTATCACAAAAGTTGATTAACGAAGTGGCAATCGCCTCTGCTAATTGGCCTGTGTCGTGAGACCCCGGGAGGCCAATTTTGTGTGTAATGCTGAGATTCTATCTACTGCCACACCAGGGCGCCGTGTCACAAAGACCGCCCTCGCGATCGTATGTCGAGAGGGATGCACTCGAACAGCACACATCACGCCCAGACACCACCTTTACGGGGGGGTATTTCCGAGTAGGTCGAACGTCTTCGCTGACACCGTCTGGAACATGCCGATTAATTACACAAGCTGCACTTGCATGGTTGTGATGCTGTATGATGAAATGGGAATGCAATACTTTCTTCAAAATAAATATGAAAATGTGAAGAATATCCAGATAATTGGGCACATGAAGCTTTTGCTTTTCTTTCAAGGCTTCTAAATAAAAAATAGAAATCCTTTTGGTAGAAGCTGATCTCCGGCTCAGATAAACGTCAGTGTTTTGAATACCATCTCGGACCTCGTGCGGGACAGGAATTCAACTCTTAGAATTCCCAGAATTCAAAGCGAGTCGCCAATGCTCTGCTTTTGCACATTCAGGCAGGGCATTGTAGCTAAAGATGGCCTGTATTCCAGCCCTGCCAGGGCGGTGAGTTTCTGTATTAGTTAGTAATGAGTAAAACACAGAGGTTTTTCATCCTACACAGCTGATGGCAACATCAGAGGACCATAAGGGCTAAATATGACCCTCATTCAGTTATCATTTTATAGAGATAACAATTTACGTGCTCGTTTCAGTTTTCGGAAAGGAAACGCCACAGCCCAGAAGCCTGGAAATAATAATAATAATACAATATTTCATAATTTTTTTCAGACTACTAGATACTAGATAGAACAATCTACTCTTGGTTTGAGTTATTATCTGTAGCTAACAAAGAACACAAGCTAAGATGTAAAGCAAAGGAAGACTGGAATTTGCTTTTCACATCAGTGATAAATAACCAGAGAAGCCATTTTTTCCTTATGTAAAGACACGGCTATAAGTATATGTTGACATATCTTAACGAGCAGGCACATGTCATATGTGATTAATAATACAGTTTCCTTCATACAAAATACCATAGCTAGAGGGTGCACTAATTTAGAAATGCAAGTACTGTAAGTCTGCCATTGTTATCCTACCACTTAAAAAGGAATAATTTCTCAGCAGATGATGTAAGAGTTCCCAAAATATTCCGATGAAAGGGAATTCTGCGTTGGGGCACTATGAAAGCCAAATGGGCAAGCCAACTTTCTCAAGAAATGCGTTTGATGTAGTACACCGTCTTACAGAGTCTGACTAGAGATTGTATTTCTTTACAAATGCGGAAAGTTCCTTTGCCAATATCAACATCGATGATTTATTGCCAACAAAAAAAATTAAAAAATTTTGCACGCAAAGTACTTAATCATACAGCCTGTCAATTGATTCCAAAAAGTAGGTCAGTAATTTCATAACATGCCCTCTATGGGCCAGGATCCACTTAATGTCAAACAATATAGATAATTTTATTTACATCTTTTGTAACAACAACACTATTCATTGTGTTGGCTTTGGTATCAAAATATATGGATATTTCAAGCCTAAAATGTGACTTTGTTCAAGCAGAATAAGCAATTTATTATATCAGTCCCAACCTCAAACAATCATAAGTGAGCATTCTGTCAACCTCAGATTTTATTAACCCAGATAAAATCTCTTGTGTAAAATATGGTTCCTGGAAGCAGGAGCTGAATATAAGTGTTTCAAAAAGAAAACAAATATCCCGTGTGTGCATTTTTGTTTCGTACAGTGGGCAATACCAAATACCATGTGTAGATTTATTTAGTTTGTCATTAAACTCACTCTACAAAATTCTGTAATGCCCAGAGGATTAAAGCCAAAGATGTTTGTGATCTTGAAGCTAACAGAATTGTGTTTAGTCGGAACCATAGAGAATGTTATGAATTAGCATATACAGTATCCTCATGAATTTACTACTTTTCTTTGAATAAATAGAAATATAATTAAGAAACAATTCCAATCACTTTTGCCACTTTAACAAGGCAGTTGTGAAGCTGCATATTCAGGCATCATGTTTTGATTAGTATCGTTAATCTGTGGTAACATGGTTATTGTAGCGCCGATCATCTTCTCAGTGGAACAAACCTTCAGGAAGATAATTCTGGGCAAGAGGTCAGAAAAAGGCTTGAAATCATACTACAGGAATCAGGAAAATTGCAGATGCTTCTAACTGCTTTTTCTCGTCAGGGTTGTGTGCAATGCAATATCAAATAAATTATTTTACCTGAAATGTACCTCCAACTGCAGCTTTTTCTTTAAGACTTTCAGCAGACATCTTCAGTCTATCTGTAGTGATTTGAGTAATCAGTACCTCTGTTTTTTTCTCTGGGTAATCACAGAAGAAGTTCAAGGATAGAGTACTGTGTTTGCAGTGAAAATTAAAGCCAGTATCTCCCACTGCTTCCCAACAGGACATAAATAATGAAAATAAAGTTTCTATTTCTGACTTGCTGTTTGCTCGTTATCCTACAATAATTTTTGTCAGGGTGAAAATAAATAGCACGCAAAGCTCTCTGTTTATGTTTTTTTTAAATTATTTTTTTACTTATTTGAATGTTTCCTTCATGGTATATTAAAAATGTATTATTATAAACACACTATTATTAAAATCATTAATAACACGATAACCAGTAAGGAATTTTGGTAAAGAACTATAAAGTGTTATACATATATAAATACACACACACACACACACACACACACACATGCATGTCGCACGCGCGCACACACACATGTTTATATTACATTGTGGGACATTTGGTGAACTTATGGTTTCCATGACGATTGATCACCAGCCATGCGCCTGCATGCAACCCAGTTAATGAAAAACAGCTGGCCCTGGCTAGAGTCATTTCTTGAGGGTAGTAGTGGGGAACCGAGGTGGACTGGATGCTTTGGGGAGACTGAGGCGGAGACTTTGGCCAGTCTGGGGAATGGCCTTCTACAGCTGAGATATTTTTTCCTTTTTCTCAAATTGGTAGTCTTGGCACTAATTTCCGGTAATAAATGCCTTTTTTGGTTAAAGCACGTCTCTCCAACCCATCTGGCACAGATCTGTCCTACATGCCTTTATACCTTTAACTGCTTATTTCGTACAGTGCTGGCTTGTTGGTCCAAGTTCCTAAGTGTATGACGCACAGTATAGTTAATCCCCTTTCAGCAGTTTCTGTATATGTGAATGACATGGACATGAAAAAGAAATAGTTAAAAGTCCAAAGAAAATCTCTTCAGCTGTAAACTGAGGAAAGTACTTTGCACAAAATTCTTGATAAAAGTAACAACAAATAAGTATCACATAAGCTGTGCGGGTATTTGATAAATGTCTTCTAGGCAGCTATAAAAATGTAGACATCTTGAGTTTAATACCAATTAAAGCTAGGAAGACAGAGGAAAAACTCTTCCTTGTTTCTTCCCTGACAAAGACCCTGGGGGCATTGTTAACCCAACCAGCATCTTTCCTTACCTGTGAAGATTGACTTCAAAGTAGTTCAGATGTTTGGGATATCAATACAAAACTGCATATAATGGTTCTTTCAGCCTGGGTACTCAGACAAATCAATAATTTAATGTTAATTAATATTATTTGTAGTATGTTATTTGTAATTCCAAACCTGAGGTATCACTATCAGACAGCAAAGTTAAAGCAAGTTCTTGACATGGGAGGGATGCTGGCAGCAAATCAATGTGTTTCGTAAAAATAGGCATGGCTTTTTTCTGCGGATGGGGGGCCGAGAACCCTTTGCTTTAAAGGGGCATCTGGGAAACACTGAATTTAGGTGGGATGACTGAATGATGTGGAACATGTTGTTGGTGACAACTTCCATCTCTTTGTCTAATGAAGTTTGATATGAATGAGCCTTCAATAGAAATGTAGTCATATCTTTGGATCCATTTTGTGAGCCATCCCATAAGACATCTGATCAAGCGAGATGCAGGGAATTTTCCAGCCAGATTGCTGTTGGGATTTGAGGAAACAGTGGATTCTTGGCGCCTGTCGATCGTATTGGGATTTGTGACTTCCTCCTGTGAGCCGTTGTGGCAAATTAGCTCTATGGTTATGGCGCCGTGATTGGATCGATGACTCGTGCTTCAGCAGGCACTGACTCAGTGGCACCGGGCCCAGCAACGTGACGGTCCCTATGTCATCAGCCCTCTCGGCCTGACCGACAAGCTCCACGTGTCCCCTCCATCCCAAGGTGTCAGTATGGCTACCACTAGGTTCAGACACCTTGTGACAATTCCACATTAGTCAAAGGGCTAAGCAGTGAACAAGGTCGGCCGAAATTCTGTGACATGCATAATTTAACATTCAACAACCTGAGCGAACCTTTATGACTGCATCGTGATTTTAATGTGTATGCTGATGCTTATTTGTGTTGCTTTATTGAATAATTTATATTGTGCAAAAAGTTATTTTTCCAGCAAATGGCATAATTTTAAGAAATGGAGGGAGATGGTCTGTTAAGCTACCTTGGATTAGATACAATATAAAAACAGATTTAGACAATTTTAAGACTTTTTTTAGTGTTACCTCGTATCATTTGTTGCGTGCTGTTACACCCTTATACAATGGAGCGAATTTGTGTCATACAAATTAAATAATTGTAAAAAATAAATATTTTATGCAACACTATTAAATTTCAGTATTTAAAGGAGTATGAGTGCAGAACTGACATCACAGTGACAAAAACTCTAGAATTTACAGTGTTTCTGCATTTTTTTGTGGAAGAAGAACGTAAAGGATGAAAAGGTAACGTAAAATTAAGGACGAGGAGCGTGAAGAAAGCTGCTTCCAGGGGGCAGTGTGGGGACGTACCTCTACTTTCATGGGGGACACTTGAAATACTGACCTGCGCATAGCTGGCTGCCTCTACAGTCATTAACACTAAAGCAGCAGCTACACAGAGAAACTGATTAGCGATCCAGGCAACCCAACAGACTGTCCTAGATTCCGGGTGAAAAAAACATTAAAAATAATGCTTCTTTTGGCCTTGAGTTCATCTGACAGGGCAATGGCAGAGAGTTACCTTTCATTTGAATGGATAGGCAGTCCAATCTGAAGCTTTGGAGTTTATCTTTATTTTACTTTTGTCCTGTCCTCATGGATGGAGCGTTGTATAGAGATAATTCCTTTATAATCATTCTATACTAGAGGTGAATACTTCCCTGGTCCAAGGCACAGACAGTGTGCTTGCTGGTACAGAGTATCGTGCTATTCCTTTATTTGTTTCTAATACCAGTCTTCATCAATTAACTAGTCTTCCTGCTAGTGTAACAATGAGGTGTCAGCTAGACGTCAAGAAGTACACACATATCCAGATTAACCAAAAGAATTAAATAAACAGCGACTTGTGCAAAACATGATGGGGCAGGTGTTCAGCCAGGGCAGTTTTGTGGTTGGGGGGGACATTCTCAAACAGGCTGTGACATCAACTAGCGCCACCTGTTGACACACCATGACGATGACTGAAGTAACACAACATAACAAAGTTACCTCTTTTTGTTAAGTCTCCTTACATCTGTTAAATTAACTTTCAGCAAGCAGCCACTGTTGTGTAATAACCTTGTTATATTATATATATAGCATTTTGGCACTGTTAATTTTGGTCTGGGTATGTTTTAAACTGCAATACACGCCAGCCAGATATTAATATAATTAGTGACAGCTAACAGTAGAACTAAATAACATTTTTCAAGGGCTGTCTGGTGCGTTTCAGTGAAAACTTTCTTTTTCAGTGTCATCTTTGCAAGAAATAGGATATACGGGGGAAAATAAATCACAGTGTGGATACTGATAATGGTATCTATAAAGACAGTTTTTGTCCATTAATTACTCATTTGGTTTTGTGCAACCCAAACAAAACCTGCTGTTGTACCTCGGGCCTAATTTAATCCGGGAGATAACAGGCTTCCCTAATAACCCAGTTCTATCAGAATGACTTTGGAAATAACAACCTTTTCTCTGATCAAGACAAATTCTTCATACTTTCATAAGCATTTTATTGATGAGCTCCCCAAATCCCCACTTCATTAAAGAAACGAGAGCTGCTTTATCTTTGTTCATCTTTTGCTAGATTTCTTACATTACACACCGTAAAATTCTCCTGAGACATGTACCAATTATGCAATAAATAGCTATTAGGTGTACTGTTCTTTTAAAGAACTCTTCTGAAATGCATAGAAAAAACACAAAACGTACAGTTTCCCTAGTCTTACCCTATTGATTAAACCAATAATCATGCTGGAACTCAACTAACAAACAATAAAACACCAAAGTGTCTAAGTATTCCTCTCACTTTCATTTCATTAATGTTTTATTCAAACATTATTTCATTTTATTCTGTGTCTCTTGTTCATTTCGTCATTTCCGGCCTGCAAATCTTGTTCAGCAAGAGACACACACACACACACATGCTGAGTAAACATATGTTTATGGGGACCACACACACACACACACACACATACGCACAATTAAAATGAGGACCAACCATTCATTCCTAGGGAAAAACCCTAATCCCAATCACAGCAAATTAACCCCTACCCAGCCCTAACCTTAACCATAAGTAACCAAATAAAATACAAGACTTGGCATTTTTACTTTTTTGATTGCATTCACATATGTTTTTTGTAAAATTGAGGTTATCCAAAGGGAGACCTGGAAAATCTCCTGAAAAGTATGGAAGTTTCAGGTTGTACCACACTTTGGGTGATGCACCAGCCACATACATATTCATTCTCAGAAATGTAACATCAAATTGCATGGAGAAGCTAATTCTGTTCAAAGTATTCAGACAGAACCAGCTCCCATGAAGTACCAGCTTGTTGCCGCGCCGTTACTTTCACAAATCGCTCAAGTGTGCAATGACAAAAGCCATTTTGAAGGAACACAGACATTTTTGAGAGAGCCCTTTACTGGGTAATAATATAAAATATTGTACACAATACTCAACAAAGTGTGCTGCAATAAACCTTATTTTAAGCAATCTAATATATACAGAAATCAAAATTTTTCAAAAAGCTTTGGAAAGGAATGAGTTTGTACTGGATCTTGGGTTCTTTAACCAAAATGATACTGTGGTGCTTGCGGTTCATGAACACAATCCGTTCCAGGAAAGTGTTCGTGAACCAATTTTTCCCATAAGAAAGCATTGAAATTCGATTAACTCATTCACAAGCCTACCAAATAATAATTATTGTTAATTAATTTTATGGTTTTTATAGTAATAACTTTAAAGAAAAACACAACATAGTGTGGCGACGGGTGGACTGTGGCATCGCGGGAGCAGAGAGAGACATGGAGACTTGCTTGCCGGGGAAATCGCGCTCTTTATTAACACTCTTTATTAACCCTTGTATTGTTGTTGTTGTTAATGTTAATGGTTGCATTTCCCTATCATCGCGCGTGTGTTTGCCCGTGTCTTGTGTGTACCCCGTCCAATCCTCACGTGTTTCCCGCCTGTGTATTTGGGTTCGGTGCTCGTTGGTTGCCTGTTGTGGTCCTTCTATTTACACTTGCACGCGTGGCATGCTGGGACATGCGCCCCGCCGGTGCTGCACTAGTATAAAAAAAGGAATCTGGTTGAGTAATTTGTTCGTCGACCAAATTTTGTACGCGAACCAATGCGTTTTTTTTCACGAAATTTTTGGTCGCGAGCCAAATTTTTCGTACTGTAGTCCACAGCATTCGTGAGCCACAGGCACTACCGTACTTGTGAAATATTCCGCTATATTATTGCATAGGACTGTTTCAGCTCATCTTCAGCCAAATACAGCCATGTATGTGGCCTGTCTTGTATGAACAAAACTCTTGCCACAATTCCTTCTGCTGGTTTGAGCATAGGCCTTTGCTTTGGCACACGCTTCTTTCTGTTCATTCATTTGTTGCTCCTTGAAAGCCCATGAAAGGCAGCAATGCCTTTTTGTGTTGTTCTGGCAAGGCACAAACTTGGAGGTCAGCAGCAGGAAGCCCTGCAGATCCTTCAATATGGCCCTCAGACTGCGCTGAACCTCCTTTGAACAATACATTTTTCTTGTTGCTCTTTTTGATCATTATTAATAAGGATACCTACTTTTTACAGCATTGCGTCTATATGATTTTAAATGAACTCTCTCTGCAGATCATTTGTCTTGCAGCGTTCAGATAAATCCAAAAGAACCGATGATTTATAGCCTTTCTCAAACTAATTTATAAGGCCTGTGTAGATCATGGCATTGCATTACACTAAACTGTACAGGCACACTTTAAATTCAACTTGTTTTCTTTGGTAAGCATTTTGCTGGATGCAATAATGAGGTAGAGTCCTATGAGAAACAACAACTATACATACCCCTATTTAAAATTCCCTGATCAAGCATTAATGCATTAGGCATAAGGTAGCAATAAGAAATCACCCTTTACTATATATATATAAAACTTTTTAGTAGAAAACAACCCAGAGCACTATGGAATAGTATTCTTTCAGCTGGCTCACTTTTAAGTTGACGAATTCCCTGGGAGAGACACTTGGAAATTGGAAAGATCGTGACGATACAACTAGTTCCCTTGGATCAGTGGCCTGCTATCCAGGATGATGACTCTTTTCCCAGCAAATGGCTGCGCACTGCAGCCCGGCCCACACAGTTCTGAATGAGAAGATGCTAGGGGTCTCCTTTTGTCAGACCAGGGGGCCCTTGGTGGACAGAGAGACAGAGCAGGGACCTCCTCTTTACACTTTATAAGATTGTTTTACGGATTAGGCCTGGCCTTTACTAACACGAGAATGAACTGTATTAACCAGTTTATTTATGCATAAATGAAAAATATAAATTACCCTATTCACCTTATTTACTTTGTCCTGATGCTTACAATACAAAATTCTATAAACATTATTGACAGAAATTTAAAATTGTTACCTTTTTTGCATTATATTTGTACTTCATTTCATAGATTTTCAAGGTGTGTGTCTATGCGGTCCAGGTAAGCTAGTTAACACTGTGCTGTGGATAGGGTTTTTTCTTGCTTTAATGGAGGCATTTAAAGTACAAGACCAAAGTATAGCGAATTAAGTGGAACAGACACAGCGTCTATATCACAGGGGAGGTTACTTAAGAACATGAACATACAAATAAATAAACAAAATGGACAAATTACAATATTACCACATGCGTAACCATTCCATTATATAACACCTCATTAGCAACCCTGCATGTGACTGTGTTCATTAGCATACCGCCTTTTCGGCTTACGTTATGTCCCAGTGGGGCACCTATACCATAACATTTGAGCATGTTTAATTGGTAGAGCCGTTTGGAGTGATTATTTATCAGCGGCTGGTTTTATTACTGGTTCGAGTTTATATAAAATTTACTTATACACATATTTAGTAAAATTTCACAGAAAATAGTTTGTAATTACACAATGATCCTCGGATCCCCTGCAGCTCCTCCATGGAGCCGCAGTTGAAACCCCCACCCTATCCGATTATGGCTGTGACATGCAAATGGTGTTAACTTTAGCATATTACTCTAAGGAATGTTCGTTACACCTGCCAGTTATTGGTTTCAAGGAATGCTCATTACCTTTTATCTCTGAGTATGGATTATTGCATACAACCCTCATCTAATAACCCATTGAGTATCATTTTAAAAACCTTCATCCATCTCCCTCAACTGCTTATTGGGTTGTACTGAGCTTTGAGCCTGTCTTGGGAAGTACTAGGCACAAGGCAGGGGGCCTGCATATTTAATTAAATAGGTGGTGAGAGATTACATTTAGGTGCTACAGGGATATCCTCTAGCTCTGTTTCATGGAAAGGTCTCACCTGTCTATATGTAAAGGTGTTAGCCTCACACCTCCGTGTTTCACTGGTTCTTTTTCAGTAAGGCTGTATCTAGTCAGCTTTCAGCTGCATGTCAGTGTACTACCAAGTTTTTTTCATGTTATGGCCTGTTATTGCTCTCTCCCTCCCATGTTCAAACGGACCGGCACTCAGGGGGTATGGAGTTGCACGTCGGGCCTTGCAGCGCTGCAGCAATACAAAGACCAACAGGGCGCAACGAGTCAGATTAGCTGCGAAGCATACAGACAAGACATAAAGACAACCTTTGGAGAAGAATGACTTTTGCTGCTATGCCAGTTATCCAGGTAATAATGATGAAAGCTAAATAAAAAGTCACTTTATAGAATCTCATTTAAATATATATAAATTTATATAATTTCATGTGTGGGACTGTCAGTCTGTCAGAGTACACTAAGGGGATTCATTCAGCCACAATTCCTGATGACCCCGAAGCAGCCACATCTTCCTGTTGAATTCCTACCATAATTCCCATTTCATAGGGTTATGCTGATGTTCTGCATATTCAGAAATAAGTCTTAGAAATTAAGATTAATGCTGCAATATTTGCTACCGTTTCTCTTGCCATGAATGTTTCTTATTCTATCTAATTACATTATAGTTAGTGACAAAAGATAAATGCATTGTCATTAAAACACACTGGGAATTCTGCTATTATGAAACAATAAAAAAAATTTGGCACATAAAATATAACACACAGTCCCATATTATATAATAAATATTTTTGATTTGCTTTGTTTCCGTGGCCCTCTAATAGTGTAATTTTCGTAATAATTATGTAAACAAGGCCCTTCATGTGTCACTGCGGTGATAGATATTCTTCACCGTGCATAAGACCTGCCAGCTTCACTCACCAGCTATTTTGTATGCCTGTTAAGCTGAATCCTCTTAAGGTCAAAGGCTTCTGAAAAATAAAATAAAAGTCAAGAAATAATATGTCACCCTGACAACCGTATTGACTCCGCGAGTCATCTCCGTATTTCTCAGAGAAGTTCTGAGAGGTTCCCGGTGTCTCCCTTGGATGAATTTCACTGACTTCCAAGACCCTAAAATGAATGCATAATTCATGGTGAGACTATCATTGCTTCTGAAAACTGAGATATTCCGCGTCCGAGCAATTCTGTGGCAACCAGAAAGGCATACAGTCGTGGGTAGATTGAAAAACCTGAAATTATGCTCGAAGTACAAATTATAACGACGGAAACACTGATTTTAGATCGTCCTGGTCGCTTCATGCTTTCGCCTTCAAATAAGTGCCTGGGTGTGGATTTGAAGGGGAGGCTTATGGGAACAAATTGCTCATGTCCCAAAGTAGTTCTTAGTCACTTATCTCATCTTCCATGTTGAGGTGAAAATAGAGGAAGCGCGTTGCATAAGAACTGCAAAGCACCCCCTGGCTCCCCTTGCACAAAGGGAGTTTCATTGTGCCTCTACGCCAATAAGAAGAAGCCAGGATAGGTTAGTCTCAGTTGATAATGTGAGGTTTATGTCAATGCAATGTTTACTTATTAATATGCAAATGAGCAGTAGCAGAGTAGCAGAAAGAAAGGTGCAACTATCCAGGCCAAGCGCGGTTGACATTCTCTCTCATGCACTCATTGAACCTCCTATGTTCAGAGTTTGTTCATTCTGAGAGGGTCTCGCGTGCCTTAGCAGTGTCAGCTCCTGCGATGGGTTCCGGTAGCTTTACGCACCTTTTTGCAAGCTGTTGTTGATTTTGTTTTTTATCAGCCCTCCTCCTGAGTGGGTGATGGGCTGCAGGTGTAGTGCATTCATTGCTAACAACAGCAAAGCTTCCTGTGCCCATGCTAATTAAAAGCACATTACTGCACTCCCCAAAAGAGGTGCTTTTTATATATATTAGATGGGTTTTGGCGTCCCTCCTGAAGACGGACTGATATGAATGATTGGCTCTTGGTTTCTTCAGTATACCCAGAACAGAACCATCCAGTATAGATTAACTACAGTAAGAAAAGTGATGTGAACAAGGACATCAAGCATTCCACTTAAAATCAAACTTTAAAGTCTACTACAGACATTAAACATTTTAATTTAAAGCTTTTCCCTAATATAAAAAGTCATAATTCAGAATAAATTATTGCCTCCAGTAAATTATTTAACTTTCTAAAATCAAGTCATAGTCATATATAATTTTAATAAACATTTATTCATCTAAATATGACGAAAATTCATCAGAAATGAAAGCAAACTATTTCATTTCAAGATTGGGACATTTCAAATTTTCCCATAATCATAAAGCATTTTAAAATCAGTCATCCAGCATATTAGTCTGATAAAATGTAAAAGTCAAGCCTCTAAAATGTTGATTATTGATATATTAGCCATGCACAGGAGCGTCACTAGAGATTTATGAAAAGGGGGGCTCAGCCTTTATTAGGGGGGTCTGAGGGAAATGGCCCACATTATTTAAACACATTAGTGTACATTTTCTTGGGCTTATCTGGGGCTTCCCTTGGTGCTGAACCTCCATATCTTGGCCTTCAGAAAGAAGGCGGAAACCATGGATGGTCAGGGAAGGGTCCATGCCTCCCCATAAACAACAAAATGTTTATGCTGTATATTGTTAATGTAAATAGCAGTTCCTTGGTCAATACAGGTAAATTCGGACACCTTGTACTTACTGTACGAACAGACCTCCATAAAATCTATATAATTAAAATTTCTGGTTAAATACAATGGTTCATAATAACAAACGCACTGTAATGCTCATGACAACATTGCGCAGCTTCAGCGGTTCGTCGACTCAAGGTACAGTAAAGTACCATATGTAGGTACTTATTTTATTACTGTATAACAATAATTATTATTATGTCCTGTATTATTATTTTTCCAATATACCTACAAATTGCACTTGAAGACAGACTTAAGGCACTGAACTCATTCATAACCTGGGAACTGCCTGTATGTTGAAGTTCTTAAGATCCACTGGCACTGTCAGTTACTGCTTATTTAGTGAGAGATGTGTGGATCTGGAACCTGAACTGGGAAACACAAGGCATTTTCCCAGTTCTCAGGAACAGCAGGACTTTGGACTGGGAAATGAGGGAACCAACGGAAACATTTGTTGTCTGGGGATGGGCAGTTGTGGTATAATACACTTTTAGTTAATTAAATTAAACTTTATTTACAGTAATTTAAGTTCTCTGAGTGATTTACCTGTATAGTTAAGCCACTCTTAAATTGCTGTAACTGATATGAAAGTCTTATTAGTCTCATACTAGTGGAAATAGTATTGAACTTGAAATCAAAATATATTTTTTACAGCTCAGTCTGTCTCTGTGCAGTAGTATTTTCCATTTGGGAAATAACTCTTGAAGCCTGCTTTTATTTCTACAGAAGCATAGATTGTGTCAGAATTCGATTTAATGAAATGCTTATTTTTCATTTGGAAAAGTTTTCTGTAACTGAGAATGACCTCGACGCTAGAGTATTGCTGCAAATTCAGCGTTTCAATTGATTGTGTTTGTTATTAGGCAGTGACAAGCAATGGCAACCATGCATAATCCCCACATAGTTACAGAATAAGGGATGGTTTGTTAGCAGCCAAATGGGATTTGAATGCGTCTTTATGTTCAAAGTGAAAACATCATAGTGAAAACAGCCAGTTCTGGAATCTGATAGCAGCTCTATGATATTATGTCTACTGTACAGTTAGTGTCACGTGCTATCATTTAAAAACCATTAACTAAATGATCATGTGTAATGATTTCTGTCTGGTATCATTTTTTTCCCCAGAATGGCTCTGTTTAGTGTATTAATCCCTCATTAAGGTGTGGTATATTGATGAATAACAGGCCAAATGATGATTATAAAGATGACTTTTAAATAAGCCCATAACATAATTCTGAGCTGGCTATGAACTTCCGTGTCAAAGGTGGCTCAATGAAGTGACTTTGCGAGAAGCCGACTGCTTCCGCTTGCGAGGATACCGTCAAAGCACACGGCCTGTCTCTTCCCTCTCTGCTGTCCAAACAGAGCAGTCTCTGCCTCCCAAAGTTTTAGTCACATGCAGTGCGGAATTCCCACAATGCCTCTCCATCATCTTCTTCCTGACTTACCCATTATCTCTTACCACTTGGAACAACAAACACCTGCTACTGTTGCCACTTTTATCGGTAATAAAAGTCAATGTCATAAGTCTGCTTTTATAATGTGATTTTGTCATGCTACCTCAAAATGTATCTATACTTCATATCTGAGTGTCTACCAAGGTGTATAACAATCTAACAAATGGTCATTTTCCAGGAATGGGGCCCTTTTTATGGTATGATAAAATAACAAACTGACAGGATATTATATTGATTTATTCAAATGACAGTCTGATGGTTAAGTGCTCTTTGGCCTGACACTGCAGTATTGTATTCTCTGCTTTGGATCTGTGTACAAATCATAAACCAGGGGCTAAACTATGAGCAGGATTTTGAGCTCTGGAAATTCACGGGAACCTGTGTGTCTGACTGACAAAACTCATCTTTATCCTCTGCTATCCTGGGGGACCACTTACTTTACATAAAAAGAAAACGGTCTGACGGAGTTAAGGACTGTTGCCTGTCTTAAACCCCCTCAGGGTATAAGAGAATCTTTGTACCATTTTTGCACTGTAATTCTGTTTAATCAGTGCCTGGTAGTGCTGACGGATTTGACTGTATACTCATTTAAAAATGGACCAGTAATTAAAATAAACCAGAGATGTGTCTAATTTGTTTTTAGATGTTAAGTATTTAATTGCTTCTTTTTTAATTTGAAACCAAATAAGATGGCCTGCTACCAAGGTATTTAAAAAGGTATGCCAGCATCTAAAATAATTTCTAAATTACATTTATGGAGATTAGTATACAAAGTGCTGAGGATATTGTAATTAAGTAATCATTAATATTTATCGTACGAAACCCAGCTAGAGATTTGTTTTACTAAAACAGGCTCTTAAAAAGTTAGAATATATTCCAGGGAAAAGACATTTAAAAATGCACTGTATCCATTTGGAAAAGTTGGATTTAGATTCGCAGCTGAATATTTATCCTGTGTGGGCTTTCTGGTTATCCAGCAATCAATCATGCGTAACCACTCACCCCATACAGCATTACAGGGAGCCTGAAGCCTCTCTGAGACAGGGAACACCCTGGCAGGAAGGCAGTCCGATGTGTGGTACAAACACACACACACACACACACACACACACACACACACACACCATTTAGGTATCCACATCTTTCTGGAGACCATTAATGTCTATGGGCATAACCCTAATCCCAGCTATGGCAGGCTTAACTACTACCCAGCCCTAACCTTAACCATAAGTCACCAAACGAAATATAAGACTTGCATTTTTAGTTTTTTGCTATGCATTTACAGATTATTATATAACTAAGTTTCCCCTTAAGCGGACTGGAAAAATATACCCACATGGTTAAAATAACACACTACGGATGCCAATTTGCCTATCTGTGTGTTTTTGGAACGGACACGTTTGAACTGCTGTTGAACTACTGCTTCACATTGTTAGGTCTGACCTTTACAGCTACACCAGCCTACTTATACAGTTGACTTAATTATTTATTGATGCAGTGTATTACTTAGGTGAAACAGACTGACTACAGAGTTGGAGTATAGGAAATTCACCATACTTTGACTGGGGTGTTTGAAATCACTGGTCGGTGAACACAATTCATTTATACTGGACTGCTGCATGATGCAAATGAGGAAGCAATTATTTTTAATAACCACTAACACAATTATATGTTAATTGACCTCCAGGTTCAGACAATGTAAATACATGGACGCTCAGTAATATTGCATGAACAACAAATTGTAAATCAGATTACAAATTAAAATCTGCAGCAATAAACACATCAACATTCTCATAATAGGGTATAAGCAGAATACAACAGGCAGAAACAGGCATTTCACAACTCTGAGCATATGAACAAACAAATAATAATTTGTGAATGCCTTCTCTGGGAGACCCGTGGGGAGCTCAGATTGGGTGATGGAAATTACACAGCTAAGATGAGGAGTAAGGCCAGGAAAGACATGATGCCATATGGAAAGAGTAAGGCCAGGAATAACATGATGCCATGAGGAAGGAATAAGGTCAGGAGTACCATGATGCCATAAGGAATTGGTAAGGCCAGGAGTAACATGATGCCATAATGAAGGATTAAGGCCAGGAGTAACATGATGCCAAAATGAAGCAGTAAGGCCAGGAGTACCATAATGCCATAAGGAAGGAGTAAGGCCAGGAGTAACATGATGCCATGAGGAAGGAGTAAGGCCAGGAATACCATAATACCATGAGGAAGGAGTAAGGCCAGGAGTAACATGATGCCATGAGGGAAGAGTAAGGCCAGGAATACCATAATGCCATAATGAAGGAGTAAGGCCAGGAGTAACATGATACCATGAGGAAGGAGAAAGGCTAGGAGTACCGTGATCCCATAAGGAAGGAGTAAGGCCAGGAGTAACATGATACCATGAGGAAGGAGTAAGGTCAGGAGTAACATGATGCCATAAGGAAGGAGAAAGGTCAGGAGTAACATGATGCCATGAGGAAGGAGTAAGGCCAGGAGTAACATGATGCCATAAGGAAGGAGTAAGGCCAGGAGTAACATGATGCCATGAGGAAGGAGTAAGGCCAGGAGTACTGTGATACCAGAAGGAAGCAACTGCATAGAGCAGAACCATTAAGAGGCGGCACAGGAGTTGAGGGTGCTACTTAGGTCCTCTTGTTGGATTATTCACTTCTTGTTTGCCGTTTCCCAAACTTCATGGAAGCCCTGCCACATTCCAGATCTTCTCCTTGTGTTTAAAGCTTTCTTCTGCACATTCAGTGGAAAAAACATAGCCTTCCAGCCTAGTCGCTGAATGAGTCCCAGTGGTTTGTTAGCGAGCATGATTCTCCAATTCTTCTTTCTAACTGAAGGTCTTTTATACTTCCATTGCCTAGGATTCTGCAGTATTTCAAGCATAGCAGAGAGTCGATACGCCTTTTAGGGAGACGGTGTATATGTCACAAGTAGGGAGGGGGGAGAATGAAGAACAGATAGGTTGAGAGAGTTGGGTGAATGTAGGTCATAGACGTAGAAAAGGGCGTATACAGTTTACAGAGGCGGCATCACCTGAAGTGACGGTGTCTAACCGCTTTCAGGCGCTTCCAGCTTTAGAGCTGGAAGAGACTGGGGAGGCAGATGGGCCCTTGTGCACCAAGGAGCCCCCTCCACCCAGGAAGAGGGAGGTTGTGGTAGTAGGGGATTCAATCATTAGAGGTGTAGATAGTTATGTGTGCACCTGTGATAGAGAGTCCCGTACGGTGTCTTGCCTGCCTGGTGCCCAGGTAGGGGACCTTCCGAATCGTGTGGACAGGCTTTTGGCCCCAGCCGGGGTGGATCCAGTGGTCATGGTGCATGTTGGCACCAACGACATAGGCAAGGGCAGGAGGGCTGTTCCGCAGGATAAATTTATAGAAATCACGGATAAGCTTAGAAGCAGAACATCCATGGTGGTATTCTCTGGAATACTGCCGTGCCACGTGCAAGCCAGGCTACGTTAGCTGAGATAAGGAGATTAAACGCGTGGCTAAAAGGTTGGTGTAGGAAAGTGGGCTTTAGGTTTATGGGGCACTGGAAGACCTTCTGGAACAGGTGGGACCCGATTAAGCCGGACGGGTTGCATCTGAACCAGAGGGGAACCAGTATATTGGGGAGGCGTATGTGTAGAGAAGTTGAGGAATGTTTAAAAAGCTAGGGGCTGAGGGGGCAGGGAGGTTAGTTTAGAATATAGGTGGGGAGAGACGGAAAGCCCCAATTAATATTAAAAGTGGGCATTGTAAAAGGCCTACCCTTTGCGGTCTGTACTTAAACGCCAGGAGTATTGGAAACAAAATTCATGATTTAGAGGCTTTCATTTCATCAGACTCTTACGGCATTATAAGAATAACAGAAACATGGATGAGTGACAGTGATGGAGAAGGATATAATATGGATGGTTACATGTTTATCAGTAGAGACCGGATAGGCAAGAAGGGAGGTGGTGTTGCGTTATACGTAAAAGAAAACTTTCAGGCAAGTTAAAAAGGCCGATAAAAATAAAAGTACAGAAGCTGTATGGATAAAACTAGATGCTAAAAACTCAAATGGCTTAATTTTCGGTGTTTGTTATAGAGCACCTAACGTAGCTGAAGAGGAAAGCAGAATGTTATATGACGATATCAGGGTTATGAGTAACAAAAATGATGTGGTGGTTATGGGTGATTTTAATTTACCTGGGATACAGTGGGACATAGTCTCTTCTGTAAATGAATTTGAGATGGTGGAATTAGTACAGGATTGTTTTTTTACTTAGTTTGTTAATACCCCTACCAGGGGAGAAGCCCTTCTTGATCTTGTTTTCTCTAATAACCAGGATAGGATTGGAAAA
>JAODLD010000030.1:3684118-3695252 GCA_026781065.1 Mormyrops boulengeri | reverse complement strand
TAAAACTGGAGTCAGATATCATTCGATTTTCCCCAAAAGGGTAAGTAACTTTACAGGAGCGCTCGGAAGGACCTACATGCATTCTAAGCCTTCGGCTGTCCAATTGGATTCCGCCATTGGGCCAGTGGACGGTTCCTACAATATTTTGGTTTGATTTAGCATATTTTTAAATCATTTTGCTTGCTCTATTTGGTCGTCTACATCACTGTTTAGCTACAGTAAAATAGAATGCAAAGGCGATGCTTAAATGCAGCAAAGGCAGATCTCTGGTGCCTTCTGTAGCTTGACTTGTCACCATCCCATTGTGTCGGTTGCATAAATCACTGACGGATTGTTGTATTATCTACACAGGCAGTCCTCGGGTTAAGAATGAGATCACGTACCGCTTTGTGATGCTCATGAAAGCATTGTGGTTTGCCGGCTCAAGGAACAGTACAGTATAGTAAAAATACACAATATACTACGACAAACATTTAATTAACTGACACTAAATAAGTAGTGTATGTACCTGTTCCGACTAACCTACTGCCTGTATTCCATGTGACTTTGTGAGACAGCTAAGTGAAGATGCCTCTGGCATACAAGGGTCCTACTAGAACCACTGGTATAGACCAAGAATTGGGAGATCCCTTCATCTCCAGCTTGAGATCTAGTCAGTTTTTTTAAGCTGATCGGTGCTATTAATATGTAACATAGTGGGTATGCAATTTCCAGCACACTTCCAGTGAATCATGCTCCTTGTTGTGACCCCATTGGCAGAGGGACATGCTGTGATTGGCTGTAGAAAACATAACCCCAACAGTGAAAACTGATCGAGTGATCATGAACTGTCCTCTTAAAATGTAGCTTAGCAAGCAAACAAGGTAGTTTCAAGGTAGTTCATTCGACCTCAGTTTATAGTCTGAGACTCTAAAACGACAAAAATTGGCTATAGCGAAAAAGAGTACTTTGATATTGAAACTTAATACATGATGCTTGTTTTTCAATTTGTAAGGTTATCCATCATATGCGGTAAATGAACGCCAACAGTTCTGTTTCACGCGGCAAGCCTATTACGTGGAATTATGATGTAGCTACTACTTGGTATAATGTTAACTGATAGGGTAGCCAACCCCTGCCTCGCAGAGGTGATAGCTCCGACTTCGGTATAGGTAAGTCTTTTGTTTTATATCTGTTTTGTCCTCATGGAGAGACATGGTGTCGACATTTTGCTCTTTCAGTTGCTAGTCAAGGTCACACGCTATTAACAATTTCATAGCCTGGAAAAGGAGACAAATAAATCAACTGAAATGCAACAAGAAGTGAAGATTCTTAAGTTCCGTCTTATACTCTACCAACTTTCGAATTCACTTTTTTTTTTTCTAGTGTGCCACAATTAAGTTCCAACTCCTTGATCCACCCGTGGTTTGTACTTGCAACCGATCGCAATGTAGACTGTATATGACACATCTCAGCATTAAAAAGGGAAACTGATTCCGCAAAACAGGGTATACTCTGGAACTTCCGGCAGCAGTGACACTCTAGTATTCATGCTAAAGCGATGCTAATTAAAGTTAGAAGTGTACTTGGGCTGTGTTTCTCTGGATCAAGGAGAAAACTGGAGCAGACCGGGCTGGACTGAAAGAGCTGGACCCTCATGTGCACATATGAACGCTGGAAATTGTTATTGCTAATCAATCACAGTGAGCCTGCTAACGAGGCCTTCAGGCTGTGCTCTCTATCTGTTTACAGCTCATCTCGTCCTGGTCCTAACACAGAGCTGGGCTGCCAGAATGCATTTTCATATCAATCAGCACATGCAGCAAACAAACAAGAGCTAATTATGCCATATCCCGGCAACTATTTGGGAGGGGAAATCCCAAAGTAGAACTACAAGCTTTGAACCGCTGATAACATGGAACATTAGAATTTAGCTCCCCGTAAACTCAAGCATTTATTTAAACCAAAACAAAAAAAAAACATTGCTTCTGTAATGAGCTTTACAATTTGTAACAAATAAATGTAAACAGTTTTATTTCCTTTGCCCATTAATAGCATTTTAAAATAATTTTCGCCATGTAGTCATTTTCACAAGTCATGTCGTGTACGCTAGAAAAAAATGATGGCACTTTCCGGAAATCACCAGTGAAAAGCAAGGACAGGATTTGCGATGTTCTGAATCTTACTCCAGAAAGAAGAAGGAAAAAATTGTGGTTTATTTCTATGTATAACTGATGCACTGATAAATAGCAATAGCTGTCAGTTTAAAAAATATGAGATGTCTGCATTTGAATAAAAGCGCATTATTTTCGGCGATACAATATGTCAGGCCTGCTTGCTCTGCTCAGCGTGACAGGCAAAAGACAGAGCGCCGTGACAAGGTCACTCTTCTGCAGAGTGAAATAATCATTCTGAATAAAAATTTCACTTTGCCATTTCTCTTTCTTCCTCTTCATTTTTTACCCATAAAGTTGGAAACTTTGTCCTGTGAATTTGCTAGCTTCTAATTACCAGCCATACAATATTAAATGGAAGCTCAAGATCCTGGACCTTTGCCCGCAGCCTGAATAGCAATGGGATCCCTCTGACTTTTCCGGATGACCCCGGTGCCCCGCCTCTCTCCCTCTGTTTCCTAATTAGTGGTGGGGTCAGTGTGTTGGGAGCTATTAATAATCCATAATAATCCATCAGTTTGATTTTTTTTTTACCAACCTGCAGGTGGTTCTCCTTCATGACAGCTGGGAACGTGGCATTCCGGGTGGTCACTGCAGCTGTCCCCCCAGATCTTCCTGGACATCGGTGGTCCTTCGCCGTATGCAGGCTTGCCTGACTAGGCAGCCATTTCTACTAAATCCAGAATCCAATGCCGGGTGATGAGAATGTTCCAGATCTGGCTGACGTTCTGCACTGAAAATGCTCCAGTGAACAAAATCAAATTTTCAGTGGATTCCTAAAATGTGTCCTGTATGTATGTCTTCTGTAATCTCAGTTTGTGGATGACCGTGCATATGGAGATTTTTAGCCCCAGGAGTGCCTGTTAATGACTCAGCACAATCACTTTAATATTCCACAATGCTTTTCCAAATGCTAATGTGCCTCTGATTTCCATATCTCATTATAGGCCAGAACAATCAAAGGTACTGTACATGAAGGTATTAATGAAGGTATCATTAATCAGTTGTTCGCAATTGTACTGTAACTGGATGTGATACTAACTGACTTGACTGAATAATATATATATATATATATATATATATACATATATATGTATATATAAAATATGGAGGACTATTGTGAATACCTCTCTTTAACACCGGGAGGTACATTACTGACTTGTGAAGGGGAATATAGGATGCCACATTTTATCTCCGGAGATGTCTACCTTTTCGTTTCTTCATCATGTCCCGCCTTTTATCTCTGATGTGCTACATCCCCAGTGAATTCTCAACAGATCGACGTTGTCAAGGGAGAAAAATGTAGACCTGCAACAGGTAAACCCTGTCAGCTACAGTCATAATAGAACAAATAAATGTATACAGTTGTTGCTTGTGTGTAGGAATTGAGAGTGAGAAGCTGTGGACCACTTCTCCACATTAATCAACCTCTAAAGGCGCTCGATGTGCCATATCAGCTCGAAGGCCCCTGAAGCCTTTAAACAAAACAGCGAGCCCATAAGAAATGCATAAATGAGGGAACAGGAAGTGTAATGTGTGTCCTGTGCCTGGGCTGGGCTGACAGCCCTGACTGCCTCTTGGATTGTCCAATCGTATGCTTCTTCACTCTGGTTGCCTCCCTGCCCATTGATAACCCCTATAGGAGAAGCCTCTTCTGACAAAGTACTGGTGTTTTTTTCTCCTGCCGACTATCAGCTGACTTTCATGGCATCTCTCTTGTCTGGGCCATAGGGCTCACATGAGCTCTCTCGCTCACTCGCCCAGCCCACTGGTACTAATAACACACTGCTAAAATAGCACTGTCAGATCGGTCAAATTACCCCTTGGTCGGACAGCCCTTAATAGCAGGAGAAGGTAAGAGACATGGGAGGGTAATGTCAAAGAAAGGTGGATCATGAGTAAACACTACTACAAACTGAAGTGCTGTTCATGCCAGCCTAGGGCATTACGGAACCCTGCATGCACGCGATTTTGCTGGTCGACTAGAACATTCAGGGCTAAAGGATTTTGATGAAAAATATCACAGGTATTCCCATTATCAAGTCAGTGTTTGATTACATTAATACATTACCTGGAAACATAATAGGCCGATTATAACCTACAGCAGAATGATTATCTGACCAAGCGATCACAGCTTGTCCACGTCAGTAGCTGCATACAGTATCTGATGTCGTCCTGAGCAACATGGGAATTCCCCGAGGAGCTCGCACCTCTTACACTGCAGTCTCCAGGTACCACGCTGCATCCTGCCATCTTCAGAAATTTTTCAATGATTCTGCGATTGTCGGACAGGTAAGTGAAGGAGGAGGAGGGGAACATGTTGCTCTAGTGAAACATTTTGTTGGCTGGGGTAAGAACAACCTGTACTTGGACAGCTGAGTTGGTGGTGGAGTTCATGCAGAGCAGATAGCTTCTGATCTCAGTCACCATCCAAGTACTTATATTTAAACTATCATCTTTCTTGTTATTTATTTATTACTTATTCGTGAGGGAGTACAGACGCTCGTCTGTGTTATGATATTTCAACTTTACGAAGGGTATTCCAATTCCATTCTGTTTTTCACTTTCGGTACATTATGAATTCAATAAATTACATGAGATGTTCAACACTTCATTAATTAGATAAGCTTTGTGTGAATGATTTTGCCCAACTGTAGGCTAATTTAAGCGTTCTAAGCATGTTTAAGGTAGGCTAGGCTAGGCTATGATGTTTGTCAGGTTAGGTGTACTATATTAAAATGCATGTTCACCTTACGATATTTTCGTGTTACGGTAGGTATATCAGAACGTAACGCCTTCGTAAAAGCGGGGAGTGTCTGTACTGTGCTGGGAGTTTGTTTTTGGAATATGGCTGGATATCGAATAACATGTCAAAGATGGAGTTTGATTTGGAGTTAGAAAGAGGTATCTGAGTGGAGGCTGACCAATGTTGTATGGAGAATCTGACTAGAGTATGGATCTGTGATTGTGCGCTAGTTTTATAAAACTGCGATTCAGTAGCAGAGTTCTTTTGGGAATGCGTGGGTGACAGTGTTGATGGCCAAAGAAAAACCCCCCAAAGGTCCAGATGTAAATTGGAAGGGAAACCCCAAGGGGAGGGGGGGGGCATTTTGTTAAGCGATATAGGGGAACAGGACAAGGAGACAGGGAGGGTGTGGGGTTACATCCGATTGGGATAGGGAAGAGGGTGCAGGTGGTGTATGGTGGGGGTGTTAACTGTGTGTTTGCTGTGTTACCAGGCGGTACGATCTGTTAATGGTGCTCTGATTTGGCCAGGCATCAGTACTAGATGGCCCTGAGGAAAAGAAGCCATGAGGGAGTCGCTCACAGCTTACCCGTGACAGTCAGGTACTTATCCAGCCTAAGGACAGGCAGTGTCACTGGGATTGCCCCTTACTGGCATTTCCTCCTTGAGATTTGGCTGCTCATGGACTTCATACATTTCCGTCTCTCTCTTCTTTCTGAATGGTAGTTGGGCTCACCAAAAAACACCCTGATGATTTTTTAAGCAGATTCCTCCTAAGAGAGGCTGTTTTTCATCAGATCGGTTGGTGAAGCACCCATCATAAGGTAGGCAGTAAACAAGCCCTTGAAAAGACTTCAAATGCCTTTTAGCATTTGAACCTCATCTTGTGGGTAATGAGGGCAAGTTTCTGGCATCTGAGGCTAAATCAAAGCTGCCATTTGTCTTCCTGCGTCAGGTGCGGACAATGATGAGAGGCGAGGTCACTGGGGGGCAAACTGGATCAAAGATTAAGGGCAGGAAAAAAATCACTTTTCAGGATAAGGAAAATATAGCTGTATTCTTTTATTGTTAATGACAATAAATGCCAGGTCACGATCAGGATACAGGATGATTTGTGAAATAGTTTTTTCCCCCTTGAATAAATAATTTATTAAGCACTAAATAATGAATTTAATAATTAAGTACTAGAAATTAGACACTTTAATCTTTACGCATGGGTGACACTGCAGGAAGCCCTACTTTCTTTGGCTTGGAGTAGGAATCAAAATGAGCAAAAGAGGAGGTGATGTGGAGGTGGGGAGGTGCTGAGTGCATTTAAAAAATACGCTTCCTAATGTGTGTTTGTCATAAAATAGGATGCAGTCTTGCAGCATGAGTAAAAAAGTTCACTAAAACCATATTTAACATAAATTTCATTTTTAGGCTTTTATACCTCCAATTCTTTGCCCCCAGGTGTCTTGCTTATAAGGGTTCTGAGATTATAAGCCTAGTTAGACAGGAGGGGTACGACTATCTTGTTAAGGGCACACGTACAAGCCCTCCATGTCTCGTGCTGGAGGACGGATTGTGCCATTCAGTGGGTTAGCCGCCCGCAAAGCCCACCTTTGTGTTCCCGTCAGGGTGCGTCACTGCGCCCGTGTGATTAGTGGGCTGCAGACTGTCTCATCTGTATTCCGATGAGCTGCTGCTATGCTCCATTCACAATGTCCTGATTCTTCTTCACCAAATAGCTTTGCTCTCGCACTGCTGCTGTCGAACTAAGCTGTAGGATGAAAGACAACTTTAATTATTGAGGGACTGCTGGCATAGATACATAATGTCACAAACACACAAACAGAATAAAATGACATGTTTTATTTTTTTTTCTCGGCACTTTTCAAATGGGTGTAACCTAAATGCTCTCTGCTCACTGCTAAAACATTTATTTCATTCAAAAAGCCCCTTACATTGTTCAGCTTAAGGAATCCTGCCCTGGTATAGACTGACGTGTTTTGTATTCCAACATTTCACTCATGTTGACAAAGTAATGAAACTTCCCATTTAAAGGGGAGGGTTCAGTAGCCAATCAGCACACAGTATACCACAGTACACCATTATTTTGTTGCTGAGTGACCATATTGGGATCAGGCCACGCCCACTACCTGCACTCACCTGTGAGAAATGCCTGAGCTTAGCCCAAACAGTGTGGGCTGAAAAACTGATTAAGAAGCTTTCTGAGAGATTAGAGTGCTACGCCAGCTTTGGAGTTCAAACGCATTTAGTCCATCTATCTTCCAAGTGCTTATCCTGGACAGGGTTGCTATACCAGGCAGCACCGGGCTCGAAGCAGAGAACCACCTTGGTTGAGATACCAGTCTGCCTCATGGTTCATGTACATGGGCGCAGCGCCCATCAACCCATCAAGCAACATAGGCTCCCACCTAGGGCCCCATCTACGGAGGGGGCCACCCAATTCACTTTGTCTCGGATGGTGCACGCTGCTCGCACATCTACACACTGGCAGAGACACTGGTGGCGAGGCTTGCCGTGGTGCAACGGGCTGCCGGCAGAGAGGTTTTCCTGGGACTCCACACGAGCTTCCACTGGCACTGCATGAACACAAATATCACAAGTAATTTAGTGACGCCGACTGCATGGTTTTGGGCTGGAGGAATGATGTGATGCAGGAGGAGCGCATGCAAACTCCACTCAGATAGCGTGGGGCTGCTATTCGGACTGCCTAGAAACACACTCCACTAATTGTTTTTCTTCTTTTCTCTCATTCATCCCATCTGCTCCAATATCCACAGATCTCCAATATCTATTTACGCTTGGTGCTGGTAATTAGAATTCCCCATTTTTTGGTTTTTAAATTGCTTTAGATATCTTCTAACCAAGTCAATTTCCATTCTAGTACATAATTCATTTAATTTGTTAACTTTTAAGTTGGTTATCTGGTTTAGTGCTAAATGCTGGTTCCCTGATTGCTGTTAATAGTTGTTAATGAGTAATTAACTTAGTTGAATGCAATTGCTATTTGTACGGCATTTCGTCTTTCGATCAGGTTTGGTCTAGACTGCTATTTATACTGTAGTTAGTTTGAACAATTTGAGGGATTTTTATTTAAATTTAGTTAATTTTGTTTGCTTTGTTATTTTTCGTTCCCATTTTTCTGGCTGTTGTTTTCTTATATTATGATTGTTCAACATATTTAATGTTGAAATGAATACTAGACAATTTGTAACTAATAAATGCTAAAAATGAGTCTGTTTATGATGGAGTAATGTAGAGAACATCTAGCGCTATTACGTGTATATTTGCATTGTTAGTCTGAATAAAAGTAGTGCAGTGAGAAATCCCATAGGTCCCAGCCTCACCTCCATTCTGCTGCTCTGTGGATTCTGACACATAAGAGAAGCTCTGCCTGGCTGATGTCATACCGACAGCGGGGCTTAGGAATCTGTCTCTGCTTCCAGAGAGCACCGTCAGATTGGAAACAGAAAAATATCCACATTAAGAGCCAGTAAGTAGCTAAGGTCCTGCCATTGTCTGGCCCCAGCTCTTCCTTTCTGCAGACTCTGGCCCCATTTACATGGCTGTGTCTTCTATAAATTTCATTGATGTGCGGAAATGAAAAAAGGCACATTTAGGTTAAGCACAGGAAACTCTTTATTAGTTCAGGGATTTAGTGTAATTAAAGTCTGGCTTGGAGCGGTGTTTTAAGCTGAATTATTAGCAGTGGCTAATGTTTTCCAGAGATCCTGTAGATCAGCACGTTCCCCACATTCACACGTGTTGGCTTTCCAGATGCCTGTCAGAATAACGATGACTTATTGCTACCTAAATGTAATCAAACTGAATAGATTCTCTGGGTACCTAACACAAACAAGAATGATTGTTGACAATGCAAAACTATAACGAGACCTGGGTTTTTTGATCACAGGAGAACGTATCCGTCAAACAATCAGGGCAGCAGGAAATAACCTCTTTCGTCTCTTCTGCTGGGAAGTGCTCATCAGGTCCGTGGCACCAAAAAAACACCTGTTGTCTCATTGATAATTGTTAATATTGGCGCAGGTGGATTTCCTGTGAATTACCAATAAAGCAAACACTTTGGGCAAGTGAATATATTTTCCCTCCAAATTGTAACAGAAATGAGTCAAATTATTGTTCTGCTGTAAACAAGTGAGAGGAGAAGTGTGGCTTTGAGACTCACACTGAGCAGGGATATTATGTGATTACCGGCACGGAGCCGGTAAACACGCCGCAATTGACGCCTGTAGGAAATTTGGCAAGAAAAGAAACGACATAGTCAACAGTGACCTGTCATTACAAAAGCGGCTTCCATTAGGATGGTAATCAGATAAAGGGGTCATTTTATTAAGCTGTAAGTTTTAACAGCAGGGAAGGGCCTAAGCACACATGCTCTCCCTAAGATATTTCGAAAGCTTCTTTATTCCTTTCAGGACTTGACTGCAAAAACACCCCCAAAATGGGACAAATATTCCACCTAAATAGCCACGGAGGACATTGTGGGGCAACTGGCCATTTTATCATTGTCTGCTCTGCCCATAATGTTCAGAAAGCTGTCTTTAGGTTGGCTACAGGGATTATTTAACCGTCAGACTCGGCTGCAGTTACGGGAAGGTTCTCCGCTACGCGTGATGGAGCGCGGTGGCAACGGAGAACGTCTTGGCCCTTCACAGAATGGTGTTACACGTCTTTCCTTTACGGATGCCTGCAGAGAGTTGCGGCCAGGGGAGATGTGACAAGAGGGTGGCAGAAGGAACATTCCGGAAGAGGCCGTGTTTCTCACACCATATCCTGCCTCTCGTCTCTGTGCAAATAACTTTCAGACTCCAGGGGACCTGGAAAAGAAACATGACAGATAATCTCATAGAAATAATCTCCCAGATATCTTCCCAATATCCTAAAATGGAAATGTACCCCCCTTACCCGCACGACTCGCTCCACTATACACCAGGATCAGTGTGATGGTAAACAGCCCTTGGTGTCAGGAGGGTTTATTTGTCACTTACCCCACATTTGGCAGCCTGGGGCTCAGCTCATCGTAAAAAGATGGGCGCTTCCCCTCCCGTCTGGAGGTTGGCAGGAAGATGAGCACCAGAGAAAGTAGCGACTCTGATGAATCCACTCTAGGGCTGCTCTGTCCCGACAAACCTTGGCAGGCGCTTTGTTTGTGGTGGTATGCTCCCGCCGTGTCCTTAAAGAGGACCACGCTCCCCTGGGAACACACCAGACAAGTCGCCCCCGGAACATCCACAACCCACTGATGTCATCAGCCTTTAGATCAATGGGGTACCACCCTACGTTCTCAGTGGGGGTACTTACACAAGTATGAGCTCTGTCATGCCCCCTATGCTGGCATCATCCTGCTCATAATCAGGTCAAAGCCTGACAGAATCATGCAAAGGGCGACTCACACCCAAGGTGGTCCATCATATGTCATGTGATCTGGCCATCCAATCATTTTGGTCCGTCCCTCAAGGTCTCACTTCCCTGCAGACTTCATTACAGTTTGATGTTTTCAGAATTACAGCAGAAGCCTTTGCTTTCATTTAATTTCTTGCAGATTTCTGAAATTTCATAACCATAAACACCTTACCTGGTTCATTCGCCAGTTTTAATATTTTAATCTTTGGGGACACGACATGAAAATGTCGGTTTAATTAATCAGTTTAGCTCCTAAATTAAGGTTTTAATTTGTTTCCATGTGTGTCTGATAGAAGAACACTCCTTTGAACTCTCTCTGCGTGTTCTCCTCTGCGCTGTATGTTTTGTACCTGGCTCACCGCAGACGGTAGTTTGAAGCCTAAGCAGAAAATATACAGGCATCCTGAGGGATCCTGCTTTTGTTTGCTTGTTCTTATAGGAAGTGGGACATTAGTGGGGAGGAGTGCAGCAAAATCAAAGCCGTCACCGAGTCACGCTGTGAGGATGGAGCTCTGAAGGTCTCCGAAGGAGGCCAGGGAGAAAAGAGGAGCTGGGAAGCCCCCCCCCCCATGGCACGCAAACAGCAGTGACCCCCCGATGATCAAAGGTGGTGGTGAAAATGCATGAGTTACTGTGAGGGGAGGCAGAGGAGAGCCAGACGGGGCACAGCATCCCAAGGGAGTAGGTGGAGCCCGTGCCGGGGGGGCGAGCAGCTACCTGGATCACCACAATCCCCCAGTCGCTCCGTCCGAGGGCAAAGCAGGAGAAATAGGAGAAGCTGACTTTGTCGTGGCGGGGGGGC
>JAODLD010000030.1:3673086-3684113 GCA_026781065.1 Mormyrops boulengeri | reverse complement strand
GGGGGAGGTGCTGATGAATCACAAACACGGGGGAAGGAAATAGCACAAGGGGAGATAAGATATGGAGGGTGGGGGGAGGGGTGATGGAAGGACCAGGAATCAGGGCGTTTTCCGAAGCAACCAGATGAGGAAACAGCTTCATCATCCAGTTGCACCTGAGGGGCATGCAGGGTTTGAAAGACATGCAGTGTAATTATACAGTGAGGCAGAGAAGCCCAAATGAAGTCATTTGTGATGGATCTTAGGGTGTCAATAGCACCGTTACAGCTCTTAGCTCTCTGCTTAGGGAGTGCGCCAAAGTGTCATTGATATTACACATATAACAGTGTAATAGGCCGAGCTAATAGGCCAGAGGAGAGAGGACAAAGGAGAACACAAGCATGGAGCGGGGTGGCGCATTTTCTAAGCGCTTGAAGAATGTAGGACGCGGGGAAACTGGATCCCTCATGCTCATAAAGATCTTCCCTCTCTCTCTGCTTCTCTACTCTTAATTGAGAGTTTAAAGTTTTCCAGGCTTCTGTGTCTGTTTTTAGAGTGTCTGGTGTCAGGGAGCGCTAAACCTATCCAAGCAGCCAGTCTTTCAGACATCGCAAATCGCGCAAAGAGAGCAGAAACGGAGGCGCCACGGACGGAAATCCAGCCAGGCACGGAAAGCTGATCATAAACGGTCTCTCACCAAGACACAAATGGAAGGACGGGTGATAAAATATAAGGAGATTGAAAGGCAAGCAAAAAAAATGAGGGTTGGTGTTCATGACAGAGAACAAAAAGTTCCGTGTTTGTAAATAAGAAAGTTTAAGCTCTTCCAACCCGGTACTCTGTGGAGAATGAAATACGTAAAGCAGGACAGACGAAGTGTGTGGACCATGGAGCATTTAAATTGCAGCTGTCCTTTACACAATTTGTGTGACTGCAGCTGCTAATGTCGCATGTATTGTGACGCAAGCCTGTCTAGGAGCTAATGTAGCAAACTGAGATGGGTGGCAGGCTTATAACTTCAGGTCTGCAAGTGTCAGGTGATTTCCATGCTCTAAAAAAATATCTGCCTGTATAGAATCTTGTGCTGTTCAACAGTTAGTGCTATCAGAGACTCAAAGGTTTTGGGCGTCTCAATGTTCCCCAAAGGACAAGGCTGCATATGTTAGTAGTGAACCCGTGTAATAAAAGTCACTCTCTAATCCGGAGGTTAGTATGTACGCACAGTCCCTCTGCCATTCATTATAGAAATCCAAAGAAAAGAGGTGGACATTTCAAGTCCAGAAAGTAAGAATCCAGACCAAGGTTTTGTTTCAACCAACCAGTTGAGCATAAAGAGTCACAGTCACAGAGTACTCAACTGGTTGGTTGAAACAAAATCTTGTTCTGGATTCTTACTTTCTGGACCTGAAATGTCTGCCTCTGCCAAAAAACATACAGTCCTGTTCCTCATAATGAAGCCATACCCTATGGAATACAGTATTTAAGTCACATTCTACCTTTCAAGCAAAAACGCCATTTGCACATTTATTTGGAGCATTTTGTATGAATTGTTATTCAAATTAGTTTTACAAATAATGTGATAAGTATTCCAGAACATCTTGGAAATTGTTATATGCAGTTTTTTTGTCTTTCTTATGGGAGGTGATCTTCTTGAAACTGAAGAATTTCAGACTGAAGCATTTGATACCGGTGAAAATTACATTGCTATCTATAAAGGCACCCTGCAGGATAGCCTTATTACAAGGAAAAATGTAAATCTGGCACATTAAGAAAGACTATACTTGGACATTGAAATTCATACCTCATTTATCAACATGTAATGGATATGGATTTGACCACATGCAGTACACTAATTCTACATCTTAACTAATGAAACCAGGCCATTAATTATGCTCACACAACCAAAGGAATACATCACCAAACGGGATAGGAAGACCAACAAAGAAACAAAGGAAAATTATCAAGACAACACTAACATGTATCGACCAGAATGTTCCAAACCAAGATGGGGACTAAAGAAATTACTATGTGAAACTATGAAAATGAGTACTGAAGGTTCACAGATGGTTTCATTCATTCTCTTTTATAAGTGAAGAAAAATTGACATGCAAATAATCAAAAACAAGTAACAATAGGGGTGAGAGGAAGGGTGGAGGCTGACTTTGCCTGGAGGACTTTGCACCTCAACAGATACCTAAGGGTCTGCTGTGACAAGGAACAGCTCTGGCAGTCTGCTTCCGAAATGAGAACCTGAGAACCTCATTGGAATTTAATTGGAATCTGTATAAAGCATTCACATTCCTTCTGTCCCTGGATATCTATCAACAGAATGCATATATTAGTACTAACAAAGTTCAAATAGCTTCTTTTAATTCATTACAATTGTTGTGGAGGCTGAAGAGCATAGAGCAGTCACATGACAGATTGCATAGTTTGTTTTGGTTGCGTTTGCTCTGGGCATTGATACAAATTCTTCTGTATCTTACAAAGAGACGTTTGGCTATTTTAATCAAACATGGCACTCCAAGGAATAATGTCCAAACACGGTACTTGCACACTCACTTAAGGGCAGACAATGAAATTTCACTTCTGCCCATAAGGGTATTTGCAAACCTCAAAGCAAATTAATCCACAAGTTAATTCTGAGCAGTTCAATCCACAGGCCATTGTGAAAACTATTAGGCTGGACAGGTAGGACATTATTCTTTGCAGTGGAAGTCGGTAAACAGGAATCCATTATTCGAGTGCCACATGGGAATTCAACACCATCACTACACCAAACTTTGGAAAGTGCAGGTTTTGTCAGACAACAGCGACATTATAGAGTTATCACATTTACCAATGTGCTCAATTACTATCCATGCAATAATAGCACAGTATCAATATTACATTGGCTTGTCTGCCTGTCAATCATTTGTCTCTCAGCCTTGAAGAAAAATATAGTTGGGCAGCTCTCTGTCCAAGCAGAAGGATCTATTGGCTCAAGTCTTGCACTGCTCATCCCAGTTAGATTACATATGTCTCCATATTCTGGTCCAAATTAGTTGTGTTCTGTCATTGTTATAACTTAAGTAAAAATGTGACTATGGTGTTATTGTGCCTTTTATGAGACTGGGAGACTTAATGCATGTTGTTCGGGATGCCAGTCCAATACAGGGCAGGAGGGGCAGCTGCCCCAACAAACTGAGCTGGCAAGATGGGGCATCTCAGTGCAGATGGTTACTGCCACACGAGCTCAGGAGACCGAGAAGAAGCTACAGGAAGCCGCCCCCCGTTAGGTCACGTCCTCGCGAATTATTCATGGGTAACAACGGCCTGCTTATGGTCCATACTGCGGCCAGGCCTGTCAGTGGTGCCACATGGAGTCAGCCCTGAATTATTCATAGCGCGGGTAACTGAGTATAATTCATAACCATGGCAATAGGCTGAAGAGCAGGGAACGCCCTGCATATTAAGGGAAATTAGTTATGCGTATCTTGTACAGATTCCTCTCCAAGCTGATAACCCCTTGTTCCGGTTACTTATATATCAGTTTAAAATATGCACAGTGCACTCCGGAGCTAAGAATGGGATTCTCATAGGGTGGAGAAGGGCAAAGACAGGCTGAATCTCTAAATTACTGGCTTCCTTTTCATTAGGCTGTTTAGGAACTGCACAGTATTGCTTTACCAAATGAGAAACAAATAACAAGTACATTGACGCATAACGATCTGAGGCTCTATCCATAAAAATGACACTTGAAAAAAGCACTCACATACTCATATGATTTTTGTGTTATGTTTTTCATGTATCCTGACCCAGAGGCTGCAGCTGATGTGGAAATGAAACCACTGGAAACAACAAAAATTGATTTTTTAACCCCATAAAGGGGATTCAGTGAACTACAGCGAGGAGGGTAAGACTGCAGATAAGAAAAAAATGTTGACATTGAGAAACATGGAAAACAATATGCTCTCAGGTCTATCCTTCTCCATCCATCCATCCATCCATCCATCCATTTTCTATACCAGCTTGTCCTATGCAGGGTCACAGGGCCTATCTCGGAAGTTACGGGTGCAAGGAAGGGATAACCCAGGACAGGTTGCTAACCCATCGCAGACCCCTCAACATACACTCTACAAATGAAAATCAAGTTTCTTTGTCAAAAGCATTCGCAGTTGCAGTCTCTATCCTTCTCTGTCCCAAACGACTCATCGGAAACATGTCCAGAGGTAGGACAGAATAATTTGTGTTTAAAAAGATTTGCCGCTGCTCAGTGCAACACACTCTGGTGCACAATGCGTTCTCTCTCTCTCTCTCTCTCTTTCTCTCTCACTAAAGGTCATTTCAAGGGTTCACTTTCCGAGAACTTCAAGATGAACTGATCTATTTTCCAAACATACAATTATACATGGAGCAGAATATGAGAAATATTAACTATGACCTTACTTTATCCTGTAGATAAGATTATCTATTAATGGGTGTTTGCTGGTCTGAATAAAACATTTTTAAGCCAAAGACAACTGCCTCCTCTTTTTATCAGTTGACTTAGCAAACTAGTGAAAAAATAGGCATACATGCAAATATGAAAATGAATGATGAATTTGTATATACTTATTTAGACCTAACATACAGAAATTTGCATTGATTATTCGGGAAATGTTCAGAACAATATCTGACAACTATGGGTTGTTGGACAGGATGTTGACTTTTTTTGTGGAATTTAACTTTTAAAATTGTCACACACTGTCCCAAGAAACAATCCCACCGGCACTATCTGCAATTGCATAGATCTAATGACCCTCTTGTTTTTACCTGCTGGTCTCTCAAAGTCCTCTCCATCAGCTCATGCTCCAGAATTTGCGCAGCTCGCCGACAGCCATTGTTCCTGACGTCTGGAAGCATAGTGGGTCTGTTTTCCTTCAAAACCAAAAGGATACTTCCTACTGCGGGGAGCAAAGCAATGATTTCCCAAAATGCCAGCACCTGATCTAATTTGGGCAAAGTTTTTTTTTGTTCTTTTGAAAGCCTAATCTGCCTTACTTTTTTTACCCATCCTTTTTTTCGGTGGCAGAGAAGGGATTTGTATAATTACTCTAAAAGGCAAGGCAAGAGAAGCTTCCCAAAGGAAGGCCATAGTTTAATTTGAGAAGGAATAAATCTAAACTGATCAAATTAAACAGAAAAGCCCTCACAGCCCAACAGAGGACGGAGAGGTTGGATGAGCTCTGCTTCTGGGGCCCTTATGGAACCAGAAGAATTACCGCCCATTCCAGACCCATTAACAAAGTTTCTGCACACGCAGTTTTCATCCTGTAACTGATGCTTATCTCCATTTATTCAATAATTAAGGAGAGGAAGAAAGTGTGTGTTTTAATGGAATGTGGTCTGGGTATAGTACCGTAACACATGATTACATAGAATCATTTCGGAAATGAAAGTAAGATCATGTATGTATCTCATGAACAAGCTGGGAATAGTGTAGAACAAGATAGTTTATCAGTGTGGTATAATTAGACCTGCAAAGTATTCAGTGAAAGGGTATATAAGAGGATGTCATGTAATACTATGCCAAAAGGCCACCAATATAATAATAATAATAATAATAATAATAATAATAATAATAATAATAATTGACACCCAAAGTAACACAGCCATCATTGTTTATGCACATTCTTTGGGGGGGGGGGGGTCACTGGGTTAGGATGTTTTGGGTGTGACTGGAAGGTTGTCAGTTTAAATCCCAGGCTTGGAGCAGCAGGATCTAGGCTCCAGGTTTCTTTTTACGCTGAAATGAAATGTTAGAAGCACCCTATTTGGCCACCACCAACATTAAATGCTTGAATAGCCTTATCACTTTATTTAGTATTTATTTATTTATGAACTTATTTACATTATTTGGGACACAGATAGTAGTTTATAAAAAAATTGGTTTTATTGGAGTACTTTACTTACTTTACAATATAATTTCCTTTTCTGAGGCAGAGGGAAAAAATGGGAGGACATTTTTATGGTACAAATGTTTTACTCATGCAGTACACTTTACAGAATCAGTGCTCTACATTAGTAGCCCCGCTACCTACATGCTTTTTGGCTGGAAACAAATAGGGGAAGAAGCCAGGCTTATACAGAGGTAAAAATTACAGTAGGTCTCCCTGAGCACCATCTGCTGAGATGAAGCTAATACTTCCTGGCAAGCCAATGCTCATCCTGTCTCCCTGGGGGACACATCAGCCCTCAGAGATTCCACTTCACAATTATGCAACTCTCCCCTTTCCTGGGGGGGCATATGCTCATCTATCTAAGGAGCTGCTTTCCCAGACTGCAGTTAGGCGCAGTGAACAGGCTCCTGGTCTCACTGGATAACACACTGCGGTCAACCAAGGGTTGTACCAAGACTGCTAAAGGGCTGGAGCTTGACGTATATGAGTGTTTCCCAAATGGTCCTTGGGGACCCCCAGACAGTCCACGTCTTTGCTCCTTCCCAGCTCCAGGTATATGTGACATAGTGATGCTTTGGCCAAAACATACTTCGTATTAATGGTAAACCAGAGAATATCTGCTTGAACTGTAAAGACTCACAAAGGAGCAGAGTTCCACGCTCGTCTCACCAGGAAGAATAATTGTCGTTTGTTCCATTCTTTATTAAATTCCAGCGCTGCAAAGTTTTCATTTACTGTTGTGAGGCATATGGAATCCACTTATCCATTGTGTTAGGTATAGTCTTTCTTGCTGAAGGTCCTGTCGGTTTTCAAGTGTTCATGACTGAATTACAGGTACCATGGGAAAGACACTTTGTTGAGCTTTTAAAATCTCTCGTATTCTTTCACTGAACCAAAGAGAATATTAAGCTTTTTTTTCCATTTCGCATTGTATGCTATGCGTTTCTTTTATACATGGGTGAAGCAGGTTACATAAACTGTAGGACTATTAAATGTATGAAATGTACTGCAGAAACAGTAGCTTTGAGTAAGTGCTATGTGGAATAAACCTCTTGTTCTCGGACATTATGATGACACAGTTTCTGTTTGAAGATCCTGCTAGGAGCCCCTGAAGCGGTTGCGTTTAAAATGAACTTTGACGTTTTTGAGTACGCTCCGCTCCTCGCCGTCTCTCTCGTAACTTTAACTGCTCCTGTCCCCTGTTCACATTTAGGTAATAGAATATGGAAATGCAATTCAGTCATGATATTATACTATAAGAGGCAAGGGGGGGACTTTTTTTTGCAGCACCAAATGCATTACTCTGAAGAAGAGATGAAAATTGTAAAGAAGTAGAAAAAATCAGAGAAGTTGGGGGAGGGGGTGTTCACGAAGGCCAAGCAGCGATCCAGGACACCGAGCAGTAATAGTAGCTGACCTCACTTCCACACCCGATGTTAGCGTGACAGTATTACTGAGATTGTGGCAATGACTCATTCATTGGATTCAAGCGGAAGGAATTCAAAGAAGAAAAAAAGCCCCCAGCCCTTAAGGATAGACCACTTTATGTAAACGACCCTGAAAAGTTTAAACAAGGACAAAATGTATGCAGTAGTCTTACATTGAAATACGTGTCCTTTTTCTAAAAAATGTCTTTCAGAACTGTCTGTAGGTGCACATCTTTGTGCAGAGATTTCCAGACAAGAATTGCGGCACAGCACCAGTCACTGGAATAACTTATAATGAGATATGATGTGTCCTGTGGAGCTCTGGTCAAAACGTCAAAGGACTAACTGACTGAATTCATGTCTGCTAGCCGTGACGCTAATAGGATTGCAAGAAAAGGCTTATTTCAGCAGTTCTTAGGCTATGCTGCGGTCCTGGTTCATTGTTTGTTAAAACTGTCCATTGGATAACATGTGTCTCAGTTTGAATGTTGAACCGTGGTAGTTGGAACAAAATAAAAAACTACCTGAGTGAAGTGCACTGGTGAAACAAACGGCTACAAATGGCACAGTTTGCTTTGTGTTAAATCTTGGCTGGTCTCATTTGACCTTGTCCTGTTGAGGAACGTGTTCTGGTGAAGCTGGATGGTATTGGTGAGCGGTGTAGCCTGACACCTCCCTGTTCCTGCCCCTAGCTCTGTGCCTCAGTAGATTGCCTAACATCATCCTTTTTCAGGATTGCAGGAACTCTGGTTTCCGCTCACCTTCAAAAAAACATGCGGCCTGGTGACCTTTCCGCTTCTCGGTGGCCCGTAGCGTGCAAGCATGTGCTCTGCTATGGACCAACATCCCTCCGAGATGTTCCCCTGCCTCATGACCTGTTCTTGGAATATGTTCCAGGTTCACTGTAACTCTGCACTTAATAATGGATGATGTTAAACGGTAAGTGAAGTCAGATCCAATCTGATTTTCCATTTTGATCCGCTTCTTGTCATAAATACGTACATAGTCAAATCCATATTCCATATTGTCTCCACAGTTGAAGGTGTTCTGCTCTCTGACATATTCCTTCCATTCAGTTTCTTGTTCTTTAAAGGACATTAACAGAGAATGTGAATATTATTTAGGCGGCTCTCATGTGCTTACACAAGCTACGGTCCTTTCCATTCCAGCACACACCCTGACTGTACTACCCCTCATTGTTCTACCTGGCTATGCATAGGGCTCCAGCCATCTTGCAGGGTCTTGTTGGATTTAGATGGAAAATCCTTCCCTGTGTGGGATTTCAGAGACTTTACAGCCCCAGTCGACACCAACCTTTCAGCTAATAGAATCCATTAGCTGGCTGTTTGCTGCAAACTGTTAGCTGTAATTCTTTCTTGGCTAAGGGGTAGGACAATCTACGGGCAGTCTGCAGCCTCCATTGTGAGTTTGTTGCCTAACAGCTCAAGTATTATGATGCGTGTGAATACTGCTTTTTCCCTTAATAGTGGCTGCATTTCATAGGGAGCAGGCTAACCCAGACTTTCCCACATTGTTTGGGCCTGAACCGTCTTCAATCTTGAGCGACGATTGAAATCTAAACGTTACTCCTTTTCCATGAGCACACGAACACACAAAACAACAGGGACACACGGACCAGCCCAGTCACTAATACGTATGTAGCTGTATCAAGCTGGAGGTGCATTGCAGTCCATAGCACACATATAGTCCCTTAGTATTGCGGCATATTAACCTGTGTTTTGAGCCTGTTGTTTATACTATATATAGGCTCTACAGACTGATTATCATCCTTTTGAGAAGGTGCTTTACCAACTAATTGAAAACAACAATAAACAACAAGCAGAAACATAGATTCCAATACAACTTAACCTTTTAATCCTTCCCACTGGTCTGCCAAAACTATTGCAGGTTCTTCATTTCAAGAATCTTAATTGCCTGTCTTTGAACACGGATTCATTCCAGCTCTGGTTTTCTGGTCCAGTTCTTTTGATGTTTTACAGGGACAAAAATACAAAGCAGTGACCTTATCACCCTCTCCTTATTAATAAGCAGAGATTTGTGTGCAAAACATCTAACTGTCTTCTTTGGTGTTATTTTTTAACACCAGCTTGGATGTGAAAGTGACCAGCTGTCACTTTTGCACATCTCCACGTAGCTAACAAATCCCCTTTCACTGTCTGTCAAGTGCATAATTGTCAGCATGTCTGTTAGGTGGTAGACGTGTATTCGACAGATGATGACTGCATAACCAGACACCCGTAGTCACGCTCCAACATCTGAAGCCACCTTGCTCCAAAGGCAGAGACAAAATTATGATTGAAATAAATGTGAGAGAACATTTGTGAGTCATAATCCTCTCCTGGCTTTGACTAATGGTGCGGGTTGAGGGCAGCGTGAGTTGTTCACAAAAGCAGAACTCCAGTGGAATGTATAAATCAGTAGGAGGCTTGTAGTTACACAGATCTGGGAGGTGTGCATGCAGTGGAAGCAGAGCAACTCTCAACAAAGACCTTGAAAATGATGGCCGAAACCCCCGAGAAAACAATGCAAATAAACACATCGGTAACTCAAAAAGTTATATGCGTTGTGTCACATGGTCACCTTGACATGAGATTTGAAATTGGTTGCATTCCAGCTTCCTTTCAGAACCTTTCCCCAATTTTCAGTAAACCACAAACAATATTTTACAAGAATAGGGATCACACTGCACAATTTGCTGCTCTCCTGATTCCGTTTACCAGGCTACAAACTGTCTGTACTGTTCATTTTAGCACACCCCGTGTTTGCGCACCGGGGTCTATCTATCTATCTATCTATATATCTATCTATCTATGTGTCTCTCTGTCTACTGTATCTGTCTGTTGGTCTAATATCTAATAATAAGGTTTCTGGGAACTCTCCCTTTTAAATCAAAGCAATTCCCCTTGGCAAAATGAAATGCAGTGGCATTCTTATTACGACATAAAATACTTCTTTCAAAGATATGCAGGAATCATCTACAAACGCATTAACTAGACATGAGTGTTTGCACATACATTGTTTTATGTAGATCAAACGGATCTACATCTGTTGTTATGTAATATCCATATTTTACTTGTTTTTTGTGTGCTTTCATCTGTTATATAACTATCACATAACATATTTATATAGCAGAACATCTCACAGACGCAGTTTGGGTTTCACTTCAAAACAACATACACGTCAAAAACCTGGATTTGAACTAGCAACCTTTCACTCATAAACTTCCTGCAGCCCTTTAACAGGCTAATATTGCACACAGGCTCATATTGTAAACAAACTCATATTGTAAACAGGCTCATATTGTATCAGGCTCATACTGTAAACAGGCTGACATTGTACACAAGCTCATATTCTAAACAAATTCATATTGTACACAGGCTCATATCGTAAACAAACTCATATTGTACACAGGCTCACATTATAAACAAACTCATATTGTAAACAGGCTCATATTGTACACAGGCTCATACTGTAAACAAACTCATATTGTAAACAGGCTCATATTGTACACAGGCTCATACTGTAAACAAACTCATATTGTACACAGGCTCACATTATAAACAAAATCATATTGTAAACAGGCTCAATTTGTACACAGGCTCACATTATAAACAAACTCATATTGTAAACAGGCTCAATTTGTACACAGGCTCACATTATAAACAAACTCATATTGTAA
>JAODLD010000030.1:3655113-3672986 GCA_026781065.1 Mormyrops boulengeri | reverse complement strand
TACACAGGCTCATACTGTAAACAAACTCATATTGTAAACAGGCTCATATAGTACACAGGCTCATACTGTAAACAAACTCATATTGTACACAGGCTCACATTATAAACAAACTCATATTGTACACAGGCTTACATTATAAACAAACTCATATTGTAAACAGGCTCAATTTGTACACAGGCTCACATTATAAACAAACTCATATTGTAAACAGGTTCATATTGTACACAGGCTCATATTGTACACAGGCTCATACTGTAAACAAACTCATATTGTAGACAGGCTCATATTGTACACAGGCTCATATTGTAAACAAACTCATATTGTACACAGGCTCATATTGTACACAGGCTCATACTGTAAACAAACTCATATTGTACACAGGCTCATATTGTACACAGGCTCATACTGTAAACAAACTCATATTGTAAACAGGCTCATATAGTACACAGGCTCATACTGTAAACAAACGCATATTGTAAACAGGCTCATATTGTACACAGGCTTTCATTTCTCTAAGCCGCTGCCCGAAGGCTGCAATGGCATAACGGATTGTGTGTGTCTATGGCCTCTCATTTCACTGGGGAGAGTGATCAATCACTTCTAGTGCCCACATTTTGTATAAATCAATATGCTCTAAGTCTTGCTTTTATTGATGTTTTTTTTTTTAATTAACAGACATAATAAGATGCCGGTTTAGTGAACTCCACTAGTGAATTGGAGGCCAATTCAAGCTCTTCCATTTTCCTTTAAGGCTTCTGTCTATCACTACCCATAAAGAGCTCTCCATGTGACTCAACGGCAAATCTGGCAAACTTATGTTATCTAGCAACTTTTAAATATAAACTACTGAAAACATCCAAATGTGGCAGTAACACACATGCTGTGAATGACTGAAGTGTCATACATGTTAATTCAGCTTGTTTACTCGACCCTCCTTGAGCGACTTTCTGCAGACTGCTCAGCATTGTCTTGGATGATATCTGCAGATATCTGGTTGTTTGAGCGAACAGTCCCTGGAACTTAATACAAAGGCTCAAAGGTGCTGGACCTATTGAAGTACTACTACTATGTACTAGAATGTGCTGGGAGCCCCAACCCAACTAACAGGGACTTGTTACGCTGAGAAGGAGGTGGGAATGTGGAAATTATGCAGCAACGAGGAGACCACGAGGCTCAGTCATGCTCGTCTTCAGTCAAACAAGCAAATTTCATTTAATGCTGCGCATTTGTAGGAACAAATTGTCACAATGTGAGTTACAGCAGATTTTCCAGAGAGAATAAAAAACGAAAAAAACAAGCTTCCCAGTATGAAGAAAAGTGAAAATCATTTTTTCGGCCCTTTGAAGAAAGCAATCAAGTAATATTCCTGGAAGGGGGTGTCTATAAATATACACACCACACACCAGAAATGCAATTACAGGCAACATGTGAGAGTTTTTTGATCATGTCTAACAGAAAATTTATCTCGAAAACCAGTCCTGCCCGATGCCTCCCGCATGCACAGGGATGGGCGATAAACTCCAATTTTGGTTGTAACTTCAATGGAATGTTAAAAAAACATCAATTTACTTGCTTTTTTAATTTTAAAATTTAATGTTTTTAATCTAACCCTCCCCACTTTTTCCTTCAACCAGCTTTTTTTTCCCACCTGTGTCCGACTGATAAGATCCCCAAAAGTCAAATTATTATGGACGTGGTGAAGTAGACTCAAGAAGCTTGGTTCCCGCATACATAACTTATATTTATTTAATATCACTGACATTTTAAACCAAATCAGACTATTGGTTTGAGGACTCCACCTGGCTTTGAATTGCTGGCCAATCACTTCCTTCATTAGCGAAGAACTAAAAAGAAGTAAATAAACAATTCTGTTCTGATGAATGTGAGAGCCAAACAACTTCAAGCCAAGTAGAGCTGTACACCTCACAAAAATCCAACTATGAATTAACAAAAAATGTATTCAAAACTACTGATATCATGTATGTATGCCTGGTTTGTTATCCGCGTCTGTTACTGATGCTGGTCGTGGTATTTGCTACTTTTCATCAAAGGCTTTGAAGTATGCTTTTGCTCTCATTTGACAAGAACAGAACAGTTGTAAATAGTGTAGTTGATGGGAGGCTATAATCACTTACGTCAACATGCCAATCATGAATCTCTATTGATTGTCAGACCTTTGGGGAATGGAATTACCACATGTCTGATTGGTGAAACGCTTTCTTTTATATCAGTGTTTCCCAACCAAGTCCTCAGGGACTTCCCGACAGTCCACGTTTTTGTTCCAGAACCTGGGAGAGAGCAAAAATGTGGACCATCTGGGGGTCCTCAAGGACTGAGTTGGGAAACAGTGCTTTATATCATGTCTTGGGTTGGATGAATTCAAATAACTCAAAGGATAGGTCCAAGAGCCAGTCAGTGCAACATTTCATTGTTTTATGGTTGCTTTAAATGGTCTGTGGATTTGTTCCATGGTTCCTGTGCTTCCATATAAATTCTCTACACAATTATACTGTACGTGAAGTAGGTAAGACAGACTGTGCTATTTGCTACTTATTTTGCTACAGCATTGCCTTATGATGTGGGGATAGGTATTGAGTTGACCATATACTTCTCATGTCTGTGTGTGTATGTCTGCATCTTGTCAGGATTTGATTGGCCAAGCATGTTTGCACATGCAGTGAATTTCATGGGATGGACACAAATATACAATTATTTGCAGGAATAAATCGCATGGGACTTTAAATGGCTTTAGGGTGTGACTTGGTGCTCTGTCTGGTACCCTGTCCAGCATGACCATTACTTTATGCATGCCTTTCCTGTGATGGGACTATACTTACAAAACAGCTTGCCAAATGGAATGTCACGCTGAATGGCAAGTTAAAAAAGAACATGAATCCACAGTTAAAGTTAAAAGTGCTTTTATCGTTAAGGTAGCCTGAGAATTTACAGTTATTGTTTAGCATTTTTTAAAAAACATAGTTGCTCTCCTTTACATATAGACTGCACCCCACCTCACAAGGCTACTAAGCCCATTGTAGAGAAATAATAAAACAGAAGTTCCTTAATAATCTGTAATGTGACATATTTAGAAATGTTTAGATGATTTTGAATAGTTCCTACAGTAAATCAAGGTGGTAATATGCTCTTTGAGAATATGCCAGTTTTCCACAACAAGCTGTCAGGGAGGTCAGCTTGTTGTAAATGCGAAACTGACACATTGTTATTTTGGTGATTGTTGTTCTTGGTTCAGAGGCTCAATAGTGCATTGTGACATCATCATTGTGGGATATGTTGTGGTTCTGGAGATTAGCACTGGGAGACATTCTGGGACAGTGTGAGTTGCAGTGAGGTATTCTGGTCCTGGTATGACAGAACAGGACCCAGAAAAATCCTATACCCCACAGCAGAGTTCACTGAAGCATTGTGATATAATCCAGAATAAATAATTATAATGTAAATAAGGTTGTAAACTGTATAGGTAATTGTACGCAGCTCTTGTTGTGTTATTGTGCTTCCAATGGTTTCTGTAACTGATCTAATAAAATGTTCACAGACAATAAGAGAATCTTTCACACCCCCACTTGAAAAAGATGGCTAAACCTCTAGAGAACCCATTCATTTTACATCATGCTTTTACATTGGCTTTATGGCTTTTCATATTCAGCTCCAACATTAAGACCTTTAATGGCATTCCTCTGTAGATTATTGAGGCAGAAGAACCCAGATCAAAAATGAAGTTTTCTGAAGGCAAAAGTAGCCTCTTTCACAGTACATTCTGTTACTGATTTAATAAAGACAGTGAGCTTTTATAGAAGTTGTACTGATTCAAGTTAAGCCATAAATGATATTTGCTTTATAATGATATGGCTTTCTACCGTAAACTATTTATGCTAAAATTGTATATAAAAACCTCTGCACATATATTTTTTTTGCAAACAAAAACATAAATATACTCTCCAAGTTGTTTTCACGTGTCCTGAAGTATACAGCTTAGATTCTTCCTTGCCAATTTTGACACAAGAAAGTATTTATTCATAAATTTGATTTGGCCATGTGTGAATGGCCATGAAATGCCCTTAGAAATAATTAATATGGCGGTAAAATGAAACTTCAGCAAATGAATTGGATCTGCCTCTGTCTGTGATGAAATAATTATGGTTCTTCACAATCAATTAATCCTGAAAATCGCAAGGCTTTTATACAATTAATCAACATTTTAAATCCACTTTTGAAGTGGTAATGATGATATTATTCCAACAGACATGCAACAGGCAGTATAATACAGCTCAAAAAAACATGAAAACAATATTAATCAATAAGATAGAATTGACCATAGAACTACAGACATACTGCATGGCTTGAAATGGTAATTTCTGTAAAATTCCCCTTCCCCCATTTTACCAAATCTTAGACATGCAGTAACTAAGCAGCCAATGTATCATGATGATAATGTTTGCATGTATATGACATCATTATGTGTGTAGAAATAGACTAAATCCAAAAACAGTTTGCTGTGGCACTTAGTATGGAACGAAAACCCACAAGTGAAAGGAAGACTGCCAGGTCCTTTTGAATTTGAATTGTTTTGAATACAAATTGCTAAAGGAGGCAGATCCAGGCAGTTGTAGTGTCGGAATTATAAACCTGACCTGAGACCAGCTTTGAGTAGCCCTTCCCCCTTAGCTCTGACAGTAGACAGTAGACCCTCAGCTTCGAGCACGAGACCCGGCACCCCTCCAGCAGGACGGCGTAGCTGAGCAGACTGGGGAGGTTCTTCACGAGCTCTGCTGTCTAAATTTCCTCTTGCTAGCCTGAATAGTCAGCCATATGTTCTTCCTCTGCCTTTAGCATACAGTGCCACGTCACGCTTGTAAACAGTCCCTGTCTGCAGAATGAAGCTATCAGTTAAAAGAAAATTGTTTCCTGAAATATATTAGTTCTGAAACTAAGTGCAAACTACACCATATGCATGCTTGGGGAAGCCCCGTATTTTATGTCAATCGGTCCTGTAAATATCTCCTATTTCTACTCCTGAGCTTTGAACCCATAATCTCATGTGCTAATTTGTGAGTGACACATTGTGAACCTTGCAATGAAGTGCTACATTTACTAATTACCTGTGACTTTAATTGATCAACGAGAGGTAGTGCCTGCCACCTCTGACGATTGCAAGCATGAGGTGAAGCTGTTGCTGTAATTGATATCCCTAATGATATATAAATTACATCTATAAATGAATAAAATAAACCACATATGTAACTAGTGCCTTTAAGAATTATTCACTTGCACAATATACTGCATACAGATCTGGAAAAAGTTAAGAGACCAATCTGCATTTTTAAATCCTGGTTTAATCTGGTTCTGCTGGCATTAGCCTACACTGCGAGGCAGGCTGCTTCCAGGCTCAAAGTTTCTAAGACAGCAGCACACAAGAACAAGGAGAAGGAGGAACAGGGGTGGATGTAAGGGGTGACCTTGGCCACCCCAGGTAAATATGTGACCACCGTTGTTGCCACCCCACATTAAAATAATTAAACTTTTTATTTTCGAGGCGTAATCATAGAATAGACACGGTATGGTGTGACCACACCAAAAGATATAGCTGGTCCATGATGGCCATCCCAATCAAAATTTTCTCCGGGCGCCACTGAGCAGGAGACACTGGCAATGACCAAAAGCCAGCCAGGTGGAGGGCAGAAGCAACTTTCTAATGGCAGAGATGACTGTCAACTTATCCGGCAGTGCCTCATAAATCGGAGGATGACCTCAAGTGATCTTCAAAACGAGTGGTGTGAAGTGCACTGCCAGGGCAGTTCGGACTGTTAATACTCGTAGAAGCCCTCGAAGACCCATTAAGCAAGGAAGATGCCCTTCATCAGTGGGAAGCAGAGAAGAGTTGGCTGGAGATCGCAAATAAACATATATTTTACACAGGCGCATACTTAGGCAATTGAGAAATCACTGAAACTGAAAATTCTGCTGCAATCTCCTAGTTTTTTTCGAGAGCTGTAGTATACAGTCATAAAGTCATTTCTGTATATGTAATTTAGAGGTTGATCATACAAAAACAATTATTCAGTATAAACTACTTAATGCTGATGAAATCCTGCAATAGGATGAATAGGTATTGTCTGATGTAACAATAGTGGTGCGCAGCATTTTAAAATGAAATCCCCATCTGTCAATCAGGAAGTGAATTTAAAATATTCAACAAATTATCCAACAAGGAAAACCAAGGAATTTTTAGCTCAAATCCTTGGATGTGATCAGACTGAAAATGGCGACACCACAGTAATGTCGCCACGCCGCTTCTCATCAGTCAGAAGCAGCTGCAAATTTCATGGTGACAAAGAGGGCAGTCGAAAGAGGCTGAGAGTCGAGAGCAACTTTTAGAGCTAATCCCTCAAACTGGGACAAAAATGTACCCTCCACCTGTACCAGCCTAGGAAGGACATGAATGTGTTTTTTTAATGGCAATATTGCAGTGATTCCGATAAAGTTATCAGACCAAGACTGACTGACTACTGTACCGACTAGAGGTAAGCGATGCGCGTGTGTGTGTGCGTGTGTGTGTGTATGTGAGGGAAGAAGCAAGGCAGCATTTTCACAGCTGCTTTATTTAATCGGCCCTTAAAAAGACTTAAACAGACTTAAAAAGACTTAAACGGCACAGGTTACAGCCACAGAATGGGTTCATACATGTACACCAATCAGCTCAGTACTGTGAATGTGACTCTTTATATTTAATTGGTCGGTTTACACACACACGCACACACACATATGTATATACAAAATTATATTTCATGTCTATAAATCAAAACAAATAAAGAACATTTATGTCTCAGTGAACACAGTGAGTCCCTGAAATAAGCAACTGTGCGCATACTTTAATTGTCCGTTTGTTAGCAGTAGATCAGGAAACCTGGACGGTGCATCATGTTTCAACCATCAGACCAAAATGAAGCTTCTTGGAGTCAATAAATTACCAGACTGTGGGGTTAATTTGGCAGTTAAATGTTAACTATGGCGTTCATATTTGCGTCATACACATCTCCTTATGACCTCCATGCCTAATCTGTATTATACAGTGAACCATTTAATGTTTAACAGCAATAGTCTCCCACAAGTAAGCTTTTACTGGGATATGGAATTCATACCGAGAATTATCTCGGAATTTGATTATTTATGAGAATATGAATGAATACTGATGTCTAGTCAAGTCTCCCTTCTGATATGAACTCATTAGAAAAATCCTCGTACAGTAAAATCCTGTTATAGTCGACTCCCTAATAACGGAATATCATCTATAACGGACGAGGTCCGCTGGTCCCGGCCATGCGCCTTTAAGAATATGCAGAAAAAGCATCGGATATAGCGGACTCGCTTATAACGGAATTTCACTTATAATGGACAAACAATTTGGTCCCCGGGGCCGCTTTTAGCTGTAGTTTTGTTCGGCTATAATGGACATGCTGGCTCTGCCTACAAGGCACGTGTAGTTGTGTAGGCGTCCTGTAGTTGTGTTCTGGGCATACAGCAACTCTGGATATAACGGACTTTGGATTTAGCGAACTGTTTTGCCAGATCCCTTAAAGTCCATTATAACGGGATTGTACTCTATTCTGTCAGCGTGGAGAAAAGTCTCATACTCATATTCATACATGTACACATTTGTGGCAAATCGGTCAGTTCAATTTAATTCCTATAATTAAAGATGAACTCTTTGTAAAACAAGGAATTATCACTCTGAAGGCATTTTCTGTGAAATCAGAGCAGTTTCACAGCTCAAGTGAAATAACAAATACTTTGGAAGAACTGCAGAAATTCCGGATTTTCTCATTATTTAATAAAAGGGGTCATTACAGAATGAGGGCAGTGGGCTGTAGGTGACCTCACTGTCTGGCGTTAAATGGACTGCAGGATCTCATGTCATTACAAGAGTAACAAATCATGAAATTGTCTGCAGGTTTCTCACAAAAACATCTACATAAAACAAATTAGCAACAGCCTTTCACATTTTAATAGAATAACAAGAAAGTTAGTTGTTATATTATCATGTGCCATATATGAATTTTAGGAAAAGCCTCTCAGATAAAACAAATGTACAAATGCAGAAGCAGATATGAGTTACACCTATAAATCCGCAGACCTGTTAAGCCAAGAAAGATGGCTGTATCACAGGTGCATGACACCATGAAGCTTAATATGATTCAGCATTACAACTGAAAATGTCCCAGAAAAGCACATCACCCACTGATTTCACCTGCATTCTCACCTAATTTCATTTATATTATGGTGAAATACCACCATTGAAAGCTTTCAAGTAATTAAAATTATTATGACCAAGTAATTTGTGGCACGCTGGCGTTCATTAGGTCTCCATGTTTGAACTTTCGTTTCAATTTTCAATTAATCATGATAAAAGAAGGTTGTCCTGCAGAATACTGCAATCAAAATATCACATTGTCATTTAGTTGCATCACGATACAGGACATGAACAAATTCCTTTCTAATGTTTTATTTTTTATTAACAAGCTGACCAATGAGAAAGGCAAAGCAACTCTCTTTTGGGTTACACTCTCCCGATTAAAAACACAATTCTTCTGCCAACTGATCAAAGAAATCAGATACAAGCAATGTATTGATCACATCGTGTAATTTTAATAGCCTAGTCATATACGTGTGCCATATGCAAGGCGTACATTACGTTTATTTTATTGTTACGTTCCGTATCAGCTTCACCTGAGTGACCCAGTACGCCGCTAATTTGGTCAGTTGCCGTGCACTTTTACGGGCTCCCCAAAATGTAACCAAGTGTGTAATTTATTCATAGGATCTTGAATAGAGAAAGAGGGAGCCTGTCCTCTCCAAAAGTACCTGTAATGAAACGGTGATTCCAGGTGCCTCAAACAATTTTGCAAATATGATATCACTACATGGAAATCAAATCCTCTTCCAGTGAAACAATCTGCCATGGATTCCTCAGTTCGTCCCTGGCTGCTGAGATAGGAATTCAGTGATTTTAATGTCTGTTCTTACTTAAAAACTGGTATTAAAACGAATGGAAATGAAGCAGGTGAAAACAAAGGCCATGTGTTGGTTTCTCCTACTGTCAATTACAGTCGTCTCTTTTTGGGGCAGCGCAGAACTGCTAATTCTTTGAGCAACTGGCTGATTGCACTTCAATGGAATCTTGGAGTGTCCACTGGCTTAAGGTCCAGTATAGCTGGGTATAGGGGTATAGGGTATTTACAGATTATATTTACAGATTATACACACCATTTATAATTTGTAGACAGTGTGTATAATCTGTAAACAAGATCTACTCAGCCCTTATTGTGTCCTTAGTTGTGTTTTTGCCATTTCTGGTTATTTCATTTACTTGCTTATATTACTAATGATAGGACATGCTGAAACAAATTAGTGCCGCTGAAATTAAGGGCTTGGGCAAAACAGCAGCTGCTAGGTTCATACCTTCATTCTTCTTCTGTATTGGGTTGTTGCCGTCTTGAGTCTTTCCTATGAACAATGGGCACTAAGCAGGCCAAGCCATCACAAGACGCACACACCATTCAGCGGCTCCGATTCACCGTGCATGGGATTGAACTTCAGACAGAAAAACGAGAAGCTGGAGAAAATCCCACAACAGTGTGGGAAGAACATCCAAACTCCATATATAGAGAGCTGGGAGTCAAACCTGGGTCCCCAGAGATGTGACACCACTGTGCCGCTCACAAGGTGCTGCATTATTATTGCACTGTTATTATTTATGAAATGCAAACACAAGTACATTTTGTGTTGGAATAACATGTTTCCCGTAAATGTTTCATAAACGATGTGTTATCACTTCTGTTCATTTGGGACATTTGGCTTAGGATACGGAATAGTGGCTATGGGGTTCAGTTTGTGCCAAAAGTATTAAACAAAATGTTGAAAACCACATGCAACTATAGATATTAAGTATCAGAATTAAATCATACATTACAAATAATTTTCTTCTCTTTTTTGTTTTGCTTTTTTTTTTTGTTTTGTTTTTTTGCTTCTGACTTTTGGCACACCTTACACGTCTGTTGGTCAGCTGGAATTTGGAGCGTACACTCCTTTAAGCATCTGAGCACGCCCACTCCACGACGCTTCAGAGACTCGCAGCATGGCAGAATGGTCTGCAGCCAGTTTTTAGCCGGTAATGCTGACATGGAACTGCATCCCTGCAGTTCTATAATATTGTAGCCCAGCGCTACAATATTGTAATTTTTTTTAGAAATCAGTGTTTGCAAGACATGTATGCTATTCCACCAACCTGCTGGCCATCTAAATTAGTCATCTAAATCAGACAGCCATCTAAATTAGTTAACAGATAACATTATGGCTATAGAAGTCTAATGCCACACAAAATACATGATTCAATGCAAACTTAGGTTTTGGGGTTATGGTTCAGTGTGGTTTTGGTGCAACAGGGAGTGCGCAATTTATTTTAAAGTTATTATTAAAACTGATAACACAAACACAATTAGGAACAGTTGTTAACAAAGGCAATGCATCAGACTGAATAAGAAACCTAAGAGCAAATCTAATTAACCTTTGCAAATTTTAAAAATAAATACATAAAATAAATATAAACGTCAACAATATAACAATAATAATGAACCAAATCCCATGTTATGTAAGTATATTCGCATTTCTGTAGCGATGAGCACCTCTATAGCCCTTGTTATTTTTTAGCCTGGCATAAGCTTCTTAAATGTCACAGGGAAAGTAACCTGCAGTTTCCACCTCGCTCCGGTCATACACACTTGGATGTCGTCTCAAAGTTAGCATGTCGAATGTGTTTCCGGCAACAGTATAACAAAACTGACAGTCTTGGTTTTGCTCTCCAGTGCTGCTGTCCTTTATTGAGAAGCGAAAATGTTCCCAAACCGTTGATTATGACTGACTGTAACCAGCATTAGCCATAACTCTAAGCCACAGCTACAATGAGCATAATATTTTTCATGTTAAACATCTGCTTGGAGTCCACATAAATATATTAATTTGTTTCAGTGTGTACGCTAACAAAATTGATACACAATGAATGTGTACCGCTACAGTCCTATAGTCCAAATTAATTACTATAGAATTTGCTACCTGTGTTGGAGTTCATTGCATTAGTTATGTTCTGTTGGCTAAATAGTGTCAGAACTATTATAGAACTCCATGGATGACAGCGGTACAGGCTGAAAGCCCGCTCTGGAGCTTTCCGGCATGTTGCGGTTCTCTCAAGCATCATGGAGTTGACGTGCTCAGATGGTTGAAGGAATTTTCACTCTAAATTCCAGCTGACAAATAGAAGGGGAAGGCGTAAGGTGTACACCCCCATCTAAGGCCCGCCCACCCGTTACAAAAGGGCAAAAAGTCAGAAGCAAAAAATAATAATTCCAGAAGCCAAAAAACACCCCAGAAACAAAACAAAAAAGATCAAAAGAAGAAAAAAGATTGAATTCCATCCATGTCACTCATCCTTCAGGGTCACAGCCTATCCTGGAAGCTACAGACACAAGGTGGGGAACAACCCAGGATGGGAGGCCAGCCCATCGCAGGGCACACTCACACACCATTCACACCTATGGCCAATGTAGTAACTCCAATTAGCCTCAGCATTTCTTTGGACTGTGGGGGGAACTGGAGTACCTGGAAGAAACGACATGGGGCGAACATGCAAACGCCACACACACGTAACCCAGAGACTTCAACCCTGGTCCCAGAGGCGTGAGACAACAGTGCTAACCACTGCATGCCATGCCGCCCAAAAAGCTCAAATTCTGTTTTTTTTGTTAATATTTGCAATGTATATTTTCATTCTGATGCTTGTTTAAAACTTTGCCATAATGTTAACTTGGTACGTGGCTCAGTCATAGCACTCTGCCCTTGTACCAGTAGGATATTAGGTTCAGTTCCTGCCCCCAGCTCTGTGCATGTGCCATTTGCATGTCCTGTCACCTTCATATGAGTTACCTTCTGGTAATCTAGTTTATTCCCCTAGTCAAAAAGCTAGTCAGGTAAGCTGATGACTTAAAATTTCTGAAAGCATATGAGAGTATGGTCAGTGATGACTGGGGTCCTTGCATGAAAAGTTTTTGTTGTTTTTGGGGGGAAACACTGGGAAAGACTCTGAGAGGCAGCTGAGACACCATGTGGCACAAAAAAACTCCAAAGACAGACTCTTACGAAGTTACTGAAAAGGTCAAGAACATGATGCCCATTTCACACGAAGGCTCGACCTTTCCAGGCCGGTCGGTACTTGACCTCCTCCTCCCTCCCCATCCGAAACATCCAGGTGCATAGGGACGCTGCCCTGAGATTTCGGCAAATTTTCCATAATGCCTCTGTTGATTGAAAGTACTTGACAAAAGGTTAAAAGAGAATGATGATCCAAAAGATTTTAAAAACTATCCTGTTGATAGTGTCAGCAAAATAATTTCTAATACTTTCTATAAAAATGCTATAAGTTGTTTATGAATTAGGGTTAGTCATAAAAAATATATATTAATAAAAACTGAAATTGACACTATATTCAGAAATGTATTTAACTGCTGGATGCGATGGATTTCTTTCATTGTCCATTTAAAAACTCTGGATACAGACTTTTGATGTGCTTATAACTATATCAGTTTTTTTGTTATCCATTATACTAAATATAAATTTGCAGGATAAATGCTCAGATCAAGACAGTCCCCAAATGTATGCTGTGGGTTTGACCTGAAAAGATGCTACACAGGAAGGAGACTTCCAAGGTTACGTGATGACAGGATAATGATCCCTTCCGTATTTCTTCAGATTGAAAGCGAAACCCTAATTGCTGGTGTCTGTGACTGTAACTGCTTGCATTCTGTATGTTTACTTGATGGTGATGTTTCAGGTGGTGAAATAAGTTCACAGTATTTCCAGTTTTAATTGGCACAAGTTTTTGGCAGAGTTTACAGTACACAGCACCAGTCTGTTGCGTGTTGAAGTTTAAATTGCCAAAGTAGCACCACACCAGCGACATCTTTTTACCTTGTTTACCCACAATTTCCATTTTCAAAAGATGTTATCGCTGCTGAGCTGTCCCTTTCTTTGCCGACACTTATAATTTCCTCGGAGGGGATGCTCATATCCTCTATGATATTACCAAAACAATCAACCTTGCAGTGTATTTTTAGGCTGCCCAACCTTAAAAGACTACTATTTGATAGGTTGGAATTGCATTTTTTTCTGTGATGTGATAGGCTGATGTGTGCTATCAAGCAATGTTTCTTATCGAAAATGTATCAAGGTTTTTCTTTTTCCCCAATATTAAAATTATATAAGATGATATGTTGATATATCCTATATATTGCCCAGCCTGTGGGGGTATGGTGGCGCAGTGATTAGCACTGTTGTATCACACCTTTGAGTTTTGTTTGAGTCTCTGCCATGGCTCCAGGTGGCATGCTCTCCCTGTGCCATCGTGGGGTTTCCTCTGGGTACTCCCCCCACAGTCCAAAAACATGCTGTGCTTAACTAGCGTTACCAGATTGTGATGGGTTGGTGCCCCATCCTGGGTTGTTCCCTGCCTTGGGCCGATAAGATCTATAACCTTGAAAACGATAAGTGGTCACAGAAAAAGGATGGACTGGCTGACCCTTATTATGCCAAAGAGAAGAGTGGCAGCATTAACGTGAACACACAGCCTGTCCAGTAGGTGTTGCTCTGGTGCCAAAGTGCTAGCATGCAAATGATCTTCTCAGTGTTTTATGACACTTTTTCACAACTCCTTCACAACTCAGAATTACATCGCGTCCCCCCGGTTAAGGAGCCACATATTTAATGGAAAACTACTCATAGATGAGAAACTGAATGCAGAAGTAATGGGCAGAGATAATGGTCTGAGTGATTATGATAAGGGTCAAATCATTACGGTCAGACGGCTGCATCAGAGCCGATCTGTGAAACAGCGAGGCTTATGGGATGCTCACGGTGGTGAGGACCTGCTGACAGTTAAAAAAAACATAAAACACCGTTAAGGTGTTGGGTAGTCGGGTCTCATCGATGCAGGATGTGAATGAAGGCTATCACGCCTTGTATAAGCCAACAGAAGGGTTAGCCCTTCTGTCGGTACTTGCCAGACGCCTTCGTTCGCATGTCACATTGACAAATCTTGGCCGTCCAACACCTTGATGGTGTTTCATGGTTTTTCCCTCTCAGTAGGGGCTCCCCATAGCTGACCGTGAGCTCCACGCAAGCCTCGCCGTTTCAGAGATGCTCTGACCCAGTCGTCTGACCATAATGATCAGGACCTGGTCAAAGTCACTCAGATCTTTATGCCTGCCTGTTTCTTCTACTTTCAACTCTTTTTCAACTACGAGTACCAGATGTTAACTTACCAGATAATATATCCGAGACCTTGACATGACCATTTTTACATAGTCAGCATTATTCACGTTATCTGGGGGATGGTCGCAATGTTTTTGCTTAGCAGTGTGTATGTAACATCAACATCCGTTCCACCATTATATACTGCTTTGTCCTCATTTTGAGTAAAAAAACATCTGGCTAATTACCTGCTATATTTATTGCATTACAATTGCACAACATTGTAACATCTTCAAAACCTGTCAGACTGCCGCTTTTAATTTACCTCCATTTCATAACCACGGGTCATTTTATATGAAATGTAACCTTGTTACATCTATAGCCCTTTCATGCTTTGGTTTTTATGTTCAAGGAAGTCAGATGGCAATAAAATGCAAACTGAAAGATACTGCTGCTACTAGCTAGTAAGTACTTTTAATGCTATTGTTAAACAGCACATTAAGTTTTTATTAAAACTGATGACTTACTTCCACGTAGACTATGCATGCTGTGGAAGGTGGACAGTTTGCGTATTTGTGACGAGCTTCAAAAATGCCCCGAAGGCTCCTCGCGGACCCTTGGCAGGCTTTATGAAGCTGCGCACTGCAGGGGCAGCGGAGGGAGAAATCCTAGCAGATCCCGCCCCCTCCCTGGCTGGAATAAAGCCAATTTATTTGGCCTTCACAGGTTCCTGGTAAAGATGACTGAACAGTGCCAAGTTACCAGTGCTGATCTGGGCTAAAGAGACTCACAGGGAGTAGCCTTAAGCCATGGAAGCCGATGGTAACATCCTCCCTCTATTCTGAGCAAAGTTACAAGATAAAAAAGAAGATAAAGGGAGTGAGGAAAAACGTTTATCCACACAAACAAAAGCCCCCTTGGTAACAATCAAGTCGGTACAACACAAGGTCAAAGGTCAAATGATTTTTATAATAAAAGGTCACTCTGCTACCTTGTGAAAACATTATTCACAACTAACTCCACATGAATACAGACACAAAACACACACCACTCAGACTTGTCACCAACAGACGAGGGTATTCATTTTACAAGAAAGCAAATCTGAATGAAAATTGGTATTAGAGCTGATCTGGATTTTTTAATACAATGGTGAAAGATTTTTTTCGTATAACCATTAACATGTTTGTTTTGATTGTAGAGTAATGCATAAAGAACTGAATTAAGAAATAATCTTGTTTGAATACATATTTTATACTATTTGTGTATTTGTATACTATTACATTGTTAATATCAGGCATGTCGGAAGTGTGGGTAAAATGATCGATGAAGGATTCTCAAGCTCAGTCCCCTAGTTCTTAAATGACTGTTACACCATCAGCCGTATCTCATGCCTCCATCTATTGCCAGAAGCTGAGACTTGGGTGGTCGCTAAGTTAGACCCAGGAGGAGTGCAGAGATAGAGCTGCGATCAGAGCAGAACACACAGCTGACAGAGAGAATGAAGTGAACAAGCAGCACTGGTGATCAGGAGAGCAGCGCTGGTGATCAGGAGAGCAGCGCTGGCTTTGGAGCGGGCAGATGGGAGAGAGGGCCTTGGTGGAGTTGGAGTGGGTATACTGAGTTTGTAGAACCAGAATTAGTCATGCAGAAGAAAGTATGGGGCAAAGGCTGGACAGGACTGGTCAGGCAGAGTCAAAACCAGCAAGGCAGGAGATCTGATGAGCAAAGCTAAGAAACAACAGCCAATAACTGGAACCTGTACAATGTTGTTTCTAGTGTGGATTTCCATCCAACATGTAGTCACGTACATCTTCAATTACCACAATGATTACCCCAAAAACACTGGCAAAATCTAGAGTGAACTGAGGGTCCAGGATTTTGCCAAGAGTGCACTGGCCCATAGCAACTGCAAGGAAGCAAGTCCTTTATATGGATACGTTTTCCTTCATTAAACACAAATTGCATTTATACATATATCCTATCCAAAGTGTCCCTTGCCCTGTGCTGCCTGGAATACGTTGCGGACTCACTGTGAGCCTGTACTGAATAAGTGGTTAATGGAAGATGGATGTTTTTATGTGTATTTATTTAATAAAAAAATGTATTTAGCTGAAATGTTCTTCACTATGTAGTTATATGCATATCCAAAGAATGTGGAGAAAAGTCTTACTTACGGCTTGCTCAGTATTTTTGTTGTACAAAAACAGTCCTGGAGATTTCAGAATGAGTTAAATCTGTTGCACTTCTGACATTTGAGTCATTGTGATTAAACACTGTCATTTAGACTCCTGCTTCCAGGAATTTCGGATTACAAGCACACCGGAGATTTTTTGGCCACACTGGACACGGGCAGAAATTCAGTTAGTGACATACCTGTAGCCACTATTTTATGATTGCATTATTTATGGCATAAACAAGCACATTTTTTAAAGAAAGCGCCTATAGAAGCTGGTCCTCTGACTTGTATGACCGTCACTGATGACTGTTTGTAAGCATCGCTGGAGACAGATTGACACAACGCCCCGGGATTTATCCTGGAAGTGGTCAGATGCCGTTATCGGTCCCGCTGGCACTGTCGTCTCTCTTCAGCAGTGCTATCTTTAATCCAGCTGGTAGAGCTGATTGGACTACACCCCTTCCCGGACCTCCAGCAGGAAGTAAGCCAGAGCTTGTGTCATTAGGGGCCGACTCATTAGGGCTCGTCCAGCATGTGACCGCCAGCAGCATGGATGCACACATCTGCTTGCTGCTCTGCAGGATCCGGTATAGACAGATCCTCCCTGGATGGCAGTGGGGGTAGCAGGGTTGGGGTGAGATAAGATCGATGCCCCAGGCATCCGTGCCTGCCCGAGTTTGGAGGGAAGTCCAAAAGGGTGAATCTGTGATTTGTTACGCTTTTTGTTGTTCCTGGCACAAATCTGCGTATCATCGAAGAAAAAGAGAAATTCACTCAACAAAATTTGTCATGTTTTTCCATGTGTCTTTCTTGCCATCTGCAACATGGAAGGATGAGAACAAAAATATTAGATTATTTCTCATGTACGGATTCACCACATGACACCCATGTAACATTTCACACTTCTTTGCAAGAGGGTGGAGTGTGTTGAGTTACCATTCCCAGAAATTCAGACTGAAAACTTAAATTTATTCTGTTTTATTTGCATTTGGTCTACAGCCTTGTTCCTGCAGTAGCTGAACTGGCTGTTATCCTCGAAACAAAGTGGGAACGCCAGCACAGACCGAGGCAGCCGAGGGCCGCGACGAATACAATGTGAGACCGCCGAAAATAGAATCAAGCTGGAGGGCCGATGCGTGCTTCTGAGTACGTGTATGTGTGTGCATCTGAGACCCTGTGATGTTGCTGCCAACAGTAGTTTGGCTCAGATGAAGATCTGCATAATGTCAGTAACGGCTTCAAAATCCCGAGTTGGCAAATGACAGGTTGTGAGAGCCTGGTGAAACAGGCCCTGAATTTCACACCCTCATTGGTCACCTGGGTCCGGGTTCAACGTGACCTGCCGATGATAGATAGATAGATAGATAGATAGATAGATAGATAGATA
>JAODLD010000030.1:3643345-3655013 GCA_026781065.1 Mormyrops boulengeri | reverse complement strand
TGGTCACCTGGGTCCGGGTTCAACGTGACCTGCCGATGATAGATAGATAGATAGATAGATAGATAGATAGATAGATAGATAGATAGATAAACAGACAGACAGACAGACAGACAGACAGACAGATAGATAGATAGATAGATAGATAGATAGATCAAGGATTGGGAACCTCTAGGTCAAAATTTCTCATCCTGGTCCTTGGGGACCCCCAGACGGTTCACGCTTTTACTCCCTCCCAGTTCCCCATCAGACGGTCCACATTTTTGCTCCCTCCCAGCTCCCTACCAATGGGTGAATGTATGGAAGGTGAAATTTTAGTTGAAGTGTGTCATGGATTCTATTTTTAGTTTGTCAATGTCAGTGTAAATATCCAAATGGTGGTTCAGGGTCAATAATGACTAGACCGAATACTCAGGATTATAATATGTTCCTGTTTCATTCATTTTCCTTTTCAGACACAACTGACTCAGAAAATTATGTCTTTTTTTCCTGTTTTTCAGTGCTCCACAAGCAATTCCAGACCTAGCCTTCAACTGCACATTTCATAAACAGTTGTTTGTGTCAGATCGTGTTCCATCATTAAAATTCAATTTCTCGCCAGAAAATATTCGGCTATGGGCAATCAGAATGCAGCAGAGACGCTCACTGCAATGTAGCGGGAATGAAAGCGATCCCAGGCTCTGGAACAGTGATTTGGGTATCGCGGCTGTTCATGGAGACGGTAATCTGCAGCTATCGAGGTTCCTTTCTTTAGCCCATCGCCTTGTGCCAGGCATGTAAAATGTCTCCTTCCTTCTGACACTCACAAGCCCCATCAAGCGTCTGAAGCGTCGGCATCATGGGCCGGAGTGTTTTGTGATGCTTGGCGTGTTTCTGTCAGATTAACCTGTCAGGATCGTCTATCCAACCATCTCCTAACCACTTTTTCAGCACTGGAGCATAGGAGTCTAGTGAATTGGCTTGTAGTAAGTATTAGTAAGCATCTGATAATAATAATTAATCATTTTCTAAAACACAACGTTATTGTTCATATAATAATATCCACACTCCATTGTATGAGGTATTGATTTCATGAATATTGTCGATGCTGCACTCTTCGTCGAGTAACCAAATCTGCAACATAACTGAAACTGCCAGGTCTAATATATACAGAAGATGGTCAGGAGTCAGCGGGGTCAGGGGTAACAAGTGGTGGTAACAAGTGTCAAGTGAGGTATTGTAGCAGAGAATGAGTTGGCTTTCTGCAGTTTTAAAAGATACACTGCAAGATAAACCATTTAATTGCAGATAATTTTATTTTAAAACCAGTCATTAGATTTAGCCTGACACTTTTTAATTAATAAACTGTAATTGTTAGTTATTTTACCCCTGAGGGGTATCGTTTAATGAATAGGTAATGCTTCCAAGTTATTCTTCAGATCAATTAATAACAGTATGTCTCAAAGACATTGAATTAAGCGGAATGACATCTTAAACAGCTGTTTTGGTCTTGCTGCAACATTACAACACAGTTTAGTTTTAGAACTCTAACATCTATCAAATAAGACAAATTTCGGTTTTGAAGCCCGAAATTATCCTGTGTACTGGACATATGCCATGTCCTGAGCCTGGTGCTGGGGAATTGTGGGAAACAAATGAGCAGGCCTAGCGCCCAGGGAGAGGACACACCATAACAGGAAGAGATTCCAGGGGGACCAATCTGGGAATGCGAAAGGGCCCAGCCTGACCTACAGCCGTGCTTACATTTACATTTTTACCTTACGGTGGGTCACACCCCAGACAGCCTTACCCAGGGTGACACAAAGCACACAAACAGCATGAACCAAAAAAGGGCATAATTTACAGTACATGCAGAAATTTAAATACTAGACATTACCTAAATACATATGCTATAAATGAACAGTTCTTTGTATTTGGGAATGCTTGCGTTTCGCTGATTGGGTATTTTAAATTGCTAATTACTCTGGGATATGATTAATCATGGTATGTTTTACATAGCAGTTTTGATTGGGATTTAGCCTTTTGAATCCAACATAAATGCAGGGAACGCTTTTCTTATAGGTCTTAGGTCCCTAATGTCCTTGTATCCCGCTCTTTTCGGTGTTTTTCAGTTACACTCATGCATCTGAATCTGATTTAAGTACATTAGCAGTTTGCCTCAGAGGCTCCTCTGCACCTTATTTAAATGCTTCCTACTCGGTCAATAACATAGGGTGGCTCAGTGCACCTTGTCAGCACTAAGGCTTTCTTCTCAAGGACTAGGAGAAAAGAGCTCCCGGCCCCCGGAACCATCCTAACGGCTCACAGCCGATCCCAATCCCTCAGTCAGTCAGGCTGAGGGATTCCCAAAAAGAGGAGCTTGGATGGAATACGGCACAAACAAGCAAACAAGAACAGACAATACAGGGTAGTTTGCGTGAAGAGCTCAGAAGGCTTTCTTTAACAGTTCATTGTGCGACTGAAGCCCGCCATGGAGACTAAGACTGAAAATGGAGGCCTAGGTAACAGAGCTCATTGTTAAATCACCTGCAAGGCAGTCTGTTCCATGTGAGCAAGGGGGTCAAGCAAAGCAATGACAGCCTTCAGCTATAGCTGACGCGAGACATCTTTTTTAACTGTCAACGATGCCTAACTTACTGCATTAGTTTTGTACTGTGACCTAGTTGTAAATGCTCAGTTTGTAATTCAGATGACTTAAGACTTGATAAATTACATTCCTGTACCCCTTTAAATATTAACATCTCTGTTGTTGTGAAACGCGGGCTTGTGCATTTTTCTGCCCTCTGTTTACTTTTCTTTGCATTTGGGAAGCTCAGCATGGTAATTAGCAGACGTTCGGCATTGATGGATATTGTGCATGCTGTGCATGTTGGTGTATGAGTGTCAAAAGATGCAAGCGTCTGACCCACCGCCTGTAATCTTGTAGAAATGCAGCCATGTGTGACTGCTCACTATCCATCCATTTTCCAGCCTGGAGGCCGTCCCAGGAAGCAGAGGTCAGGGGGACACCCTGCATGGCATGCCAATCTATCACAGGGCACAGACTGACACACACAGTCACAGACTCCGAGAGAATTAGAAATACCAGTTTCTATAATCAGGGTGAACATGCAAGATCCACACGTGCAAAGCTTGGGATGGTTCTAACCAATAAGCCAATGGCAAACTATGTTGTTTATAACTACCAAAGCACTGAGGAGTATTAGTCGTGAATATCGAATATTAGTCGTGTCAGAAGGTCTGAGGTGGCTTTACACCCGAAAGCCCATTATTGCCTTTTTAAAAGGGACCCAACATGAGCTAAATCCTGTTTTGCAGGAAAAAAAGCAGGCCAAGATTTTGGATATTAATTTTTTTTATTGACTACAAAACTACATTCTGCCATTTTCAGCAGTCCAGCTTCATAAATATGTAACCTGGCAACCCTGGAGAACTGGCAGTTGTTAAAGACAGATTGATATTAAATAATATTGTTATAAAATGATAGTCTTATAAAAGCATAACCTGGATGTAAGCTGACCATTATAAATAATAAACAGGAAGTGTCCAGTTTATAATTGATTACTATCTTATTCATACTGCATTAAGGTAACAAAGTTGTGTCCCCTTAATCTTTAAGGGACAATGTCCCTTTGCAGAGGTAGTCTATGATATTGAGTTGATTGTTATTGAACTAGTGAGCCAACATAGTTCACTGTTATAACTCTTATAAAATATGCACACACAGTATAAAACATACATGGCACGCAACCTTGGTGCATTATGTGAAATCATCTGGGATCAGCATGTGAAGACCATGTATTCTATGATTAATAGTCAGTAAATGAAAATGTCTACTCATTCCACAGTTAGTATGCCTGATCTTTAAATCTCAGAGGCACTTTTACAGGAAGCAATAGAAATGTATGAACATGACACAGATCAAGATGAAGAACAGAATATCATGACACAAAGCTTTTCAGTGAGGGAGATGTTTATTGGCAAAATGTAACACAGGCAGGTCACACAGAGATGGGGCGGGGCCTGGGCCAATAGAACACCAAAGAAGCTAAAGAATGATCAAATTAAGGCTCAACAGGAAATCAATTGAATGGGATATTTCAGGTAGAGGGATTTGTGTCAAACCGGGATCAGAGTTGCTGCAGATGAAGGGAGAGCAGATACATACGCTGTTGGGAACAATGCTGATAGCAAACAAAGTCACCCGGTTCTCTCCCGCAGACGACCAGCCTCCCCTCACAAACGTTGCTTTGTGATTGGCCCTCCCGATGTTTTACTTCTCTCCTTTTTTCTGCGGCCTTCAAATAACCCTTTTCTCCAAGTTAATTCCAGTCTTGTTCAGTTCTTCATCCTCTGCCTTTAAATAGTATGTTGAAAACATCGTCTGACATGTTCCTCTGTGAAACTACCACACACAACAGCACAAGTGTAAACCTGCAAAAGGACCAACTATCCATCACTGTCCCCTCAGAATAAGCCTGTAAATTTATGTAGCTCAAATATTACTAGGTGTCCACCAAGAAATCAGTGTTCAATTTCCACATTATAGCTTCCAGACTATGGAATCTAATCTAAACTTTGGCATACAAGTCAAAGTGAAATGCATGCATTACATTACGGATGATTCTAATTAAAATGGTTTGTAATTGTTGTGTGGGAACAACAATGCTTCTCACGCTGGGGGCCGCAATAATCAATGCATAAAGATTAGAAACTGAGCCTTGGAATGAGCTCAATAATTGCTACTTTTAATTAAACAAATAAAATATGAAATTTAATACATGGGAGTTTTTTTTTTAAATCAATTAAACCCATGCATGTTAACTCACAGGTTTATGAGGATATAATTCATGATTTCAAGATTAAAATGCTCTCTAAAAATGTTTGTATTATCTATGTGAAAAAGTAACATAATTCCATTCCATAATTCCGTTAGCATTTTATAGGTACCCTGGGAGCCCCGTATCTGCGGTTTCCGTAACAGTGCTTTCCGTTATCCACAGCTTACCGCGGTATGAAAAAAAATTGCAAAATTCTAGAAATAAATGATTCATTAGTCTCAAACCGCACACCAAGCGAGTGCAGAATGTATCATGGTGAAATCCACCAGCCCAGTCACACCCAGTACATGACTCATCTCCCTTTGTCCGCGGACCCGCACCTCTCCGCAGAACTATCATCCAGTCTGCCTCTAGCATTCTCACTGATCGCATGCGTTGCCATGTTATCGCTGTGTGCGTGTGTTATAAACATGTATAAAAGCATGATTTTCGTTGCTCGGTCATCCCTTCATTTTATTTATTGCTTTATCGACTTTTTTAGAATTAAGCTAAAACATTACAATCCCCTTCATTTGATAGAGTACACTACTGTATGATAATGAAGAATGTACTTTATTATTACTGTATATAATATTGGTAATGTCTTACTGTGCGTAGTTTATCTTTTAACCTTTACCATATATATGTACATGAAAATTATGTTATATACATGTTGGTTGTGGAATATATCATACATGGATACAGGGGGAGTTCTGTATATAAAACAATTAAATTTAATACTTGGTGGATAAGGGTCATTGAAATGGGGCAAGCATGTGGAGCTGGGACATCCACCGAACAGCACAGCTTTGCATCTTAAAGAGGAAGTTATGATGCCGGTGACTAACACGGTTCAGAGGCCAGGAATCTCCAAGGAGGATGCACCTAAGATTTCCACCATGCCCTGAGTTAACCGGCCTCAAAAGCTGACACTGTCCTCAGATTAGGACCATGCTTTTAATACACACTAAGATCTGACACAGGCGAGTCAATTAGACTGCAGAGGGGAAGGGCAGCAGACAGCTCACCATCACAGGACTCACATTGCCTTCGCCATTGAGGCAAATCGCAGTGGCAGGGGTTAACATTATGGAATGCCGTTGGACATTTTTATGATGGAAGTATCTCTTGGTCTTGCCAGATTTTCAATTTACTGTATAAACATCCTGGTAACCAAAACTTGAATATACCGGGGGAACTGAATACATATCAACACTGGGAGAGCAGAAACATTAGTCAAATCAATAATAGGTAAAATCCATCTCTCCCCTTTAAGGGCCTCATGACTCAACCATGTTTATTGGAAAGTCATGTGACCCATCAGCACATATTTGGAGATTCTGAGAAAATTAATGTCTGGAGAATCTTTGACGCCGATATGAATCCCTTAATCGTATTCACAGGAGTGAAAATTGTGACGAGATTGACAGGAGACGTGGGTTTTGGATAATAAGAGAGGGAAACTTTATTATTATTTTCTTCCCCATAAATTTATTTTCTCGTGTCGACGAATGAGGTATGAGGAAAGACTGATAATGTGACAGCTGATGGTCTGTGATGCCCAGTGGTACTGTAATGCCTATATTTTATCAATTCCTAGTTCTGAAACATTATAACTGGGAGGAAAACAGATAAAGAGACAGAAAAAGAAGAAAAAATTCAGGTATTTGTTCTGTCCAAAACAAACAGATCAGTCAGATCCTTTTCTAGCATTATTTTACTGAACCTGGACCAAAGATTGTACAGACCTTTAAGGAAGGTCATTTAATTCAGCATGAATGTGTTTCTTCCTTCAGGAAGAATGTCACTCTGGAGACATATAAAAGACATTGTGTGAGACACTGCTCTGCTCCTGCCTTGTATGCTAAATGCATTTCAACCGTCAGACTCGAAGTAGAAGATGGCAGATGGTAACAGATAATGGTGGAACAGTCTATGCCAGTGACTAGGTGTCATTCATTGCTGTATCAATCATTTGCAACTTGCCTGGACTCTAATTTGGCCCAGTCACTGCCATTATTGCATGTCTAGTTCATTGGAAACGACTGCTATAATGGTTGAGGAGATGTCTAGCTAATGATCACATCTGCACGATTCAGAGGGTCAGTCTTACAAAGATTTTAAAAATATATGACAGGGAACATAGGTGGCATGGAGGCTCAGTCGGTAGCAGTGACCTCACCCCTCGGGGGTGGGGGGTTTGAACCCTTTCACTGCTTTACATGAGTGCAGTTTGTGTTGCTTCTGCACACCCTAATTACCTTTGGCGATCCAGAGACATACATTTGTACTGGCCGGTCTAATTTGCCCAGAGTGTGTATGTGTCCCGATCTTTAAATCTGGCAACACTTCCAGAACATTCCCCTACCTTGCGGAATGAGTGGTCAGAAGATGGATGGATTGGTGGATGGATGCATGGATGGATGCATGAATGGATGCATAGATGTATGGATGGAAAGCTACAAAATAAAGGCAAAGCTCACTCATTACTTTACAAATAATATTCATGTTCATGGATGATGAGAAAAAAAAATCTGAATTCAAACTTCCAAAGAACGTTCTGGAGGAGTGATGCAGTCAAGTACAATGAAAATTGTGGAGATGGGACCGAATAATATAAACACCCCCGTCTCACTTAGACCACTAAACCTCATAATATCATTATCTACTCACTGCCTGAATATTAATATGAAAGGGAGCTTTTGGGTGACCTTTCACCGTTGCTGTGCTTGAAAAATAAACCCAGAAACAAGGTTTCTATTTTAGACAATGGCAGGTTCACATAAATTATTTGAAAGAGTGAACAGTGAAGCAGAAGATTAGATGGGGGGTATGGTAGTTTCAGCATCATGGGCAGACGAAGAAATATTATTGTAGGATGGACAAGACAAAAAGATTTAATACCGTGAACCGAGGCTGGTACAGTGAAAGGCAAGAATAGGAGCATGGTCAAAAGATGAGGATCCACACCAGGAGGAAGATGGGCAAAGGTACCAAAGCACAAGGCATATGCATAGTTAAAAACAGGCAAGGGTCAAGAACGATCAGGCACAGCAATCAGGTAAAAGGGGTAGGCAGAACCAGGACCATGAAGTCAAAGCAACGGTCGAAGCAACAGTCAAATACTGGCAACCTCACAAGGAAGGGCTGGGAGGAACAAGGCTAAATAGGGCAAGAGAACAAGACATAGCTGTTCATTATGAAACCATTAAGGTAAAAGGAATGGAAACAGATGGGTAACAATATGGGAACAGGAAGTAGATGCAAGGGATTCTGGGAACTGGAGTCTGCTATATACGGACTGTGACACTCAGGGTGTGACAAAGTGAAATGTTGGGGGCATTTATTCACACGTACCTGGAATTACCTCTTCCTTGACCCAACATTTCGTTTTGTCACTTGTGCTAACACTGCAATGGCGTTTCTTTCTTTTCATTCCTCCTCCCATGTTTTTCCTCACCCCATCTCTAAATTAAGCCCCTATTCCTCCAGCCCCCTACCGCCACCCCTCCCATCTTTGACTCGGAGAAAGTGTGGCAGTGACCTTGTTTTTTCCTGATCAAAAATTTAAAAAAGTTCCAGCTCCTGCTCTTGTCCTTGCCATGTCGCAGATGTTGACATTTGTAACTGTGTTATCATTAATGTTAGAAATCATCCTGGCAAACACTCACCTCTTTCCACAGGCAAGTGGCTGAAATCTCAACTTAAAAAAATACGTAGTTGTACAAGACAGTAGAAGCAAATCCCAAAGCCATAAATGACCCTACTCGTTATTTTTGTGCTAATGGATTTCTTAGTTTGGCTTCCGTGGTCCTCTTTGGCCAGCAGGCCGTTTATTAATGAGTACTTCAGTAGGACATGCTGTCATTGACCCGGCTTACTTTTCCTGGGGTGGGTAGAGATCCAGTTGTCTCTCATCTGGCGGCACACAAGGAAGGTACAGTTTATCACCCCTCATGAGAGTGCATGTTTCTTTTTGTTACATGATCTTTAAGTGTTACTGTCAGTCTCTGTGAGAGTAAAATCAATCGCTCCATACATCTATGACAGGAGTGGCCAATCTTATCCAGAAAGAGCCATTTTGTATGTGAGGGTTTTTGCTGCAATTGTCTACATAGATTACTAATTAGAGGACTGATTGGCTGAAGAGTTCTCACACCTGGGTTTGAACAGTTGACCTAAAGGTTATCCCAACAACTTGCATACACATTGGCCCTTTGTGGATAAAACAGGCCACCCTTGATCTATCATGATTCAGTCCCAGTGGGCTTGGAGCCAATCCCAGGAAGCACAGGGTATGAGGTCGGAGACACCCTGAAGAGGATGCTATTGGCAATAAAATCTGACGTAAGGCGATGTAAAGCTCCAGACTTACCATAACCTCATCCTGCATAAGTGATTGTGGAAGAAGGATTGACTAATCCAGTAGGGGTGTAACGTTGCACAAATTTCTCATTTTAGCGTACAACTTAGTTGGAGGTTCGGTGCAAATTCAGTTCAGCGAGGACAACAGAATTTTGTTTTGATATTGTTTATTGTTAAAACTGCAAACACAATTAGAAACCAGTAAACCAAAGGCAATGTGTCTGTTGATGTATAGGAATAACAAAACATAAAACAAGCTTATTTGTGTATGAATATGTAAAATAAAAATCATGACAATCATGACCTAAATTGAACTAAACTCAATCTGAATCTCAATCTGTTCTCTACTACTGACTCTGGTCACGTATATGTACTAGATATGTGTGGATCATTACTAAATTTGAATGTTTTCATTTTTAGAATTGATTGTAACATCAATATAATGTTTTTTTTCTTGCTTATCAGGTATATTAATGTCTTCCAAGGAAGAAGGGGAAGATGGAAAATATGATTGGCACCCCACCCCCCAGCAAATTATATCTTCAGGATTGGGCCAGCATCACTATCTGGACCAGTTTGGTGATACCAACCTTTGCATTACTTGTCATGGATTGAAAAGAAAAGTGCTATCACCCATTCCTAATATGCAGCGATAGACACCCGATAGCCTTAGTTATTTTTTTTTATTCCAGTCTGAATTTTCTGGCAAAAGCACCGTAAATGCTACAGGGACACTGCCCTTGCAGAGGCTGCTTCTGTCTTGCTTCGGTCATACACAGACTGAGCTGATGTCGTCTCAAATGATTTTGGATTCTGGATGAGTTTTAAGCAGCTCTCGTTTCTGCAATATGACTATCTTGTAAATAGCACTAGACCTAACCAACTCACATCCGCGTTCACTTATAGTTGTTCACTTACAGCCCTACTGCAGAGTGTTAGGACACTGGAATCTTCGAAGTATAACTAGCTTTCATTTATCCTAAATGGAACATGCTCAGGGAGAACACGCAGTCATTTAAGAAGTGAAACTGGCAATATGAACATCACACAGTCCTGTACATCCTCAAGTTCTCACCCATTTTCCACCAAGCTCAAAAGAGAGAGTAGTCTTGCGAAAACCTTAGAGACTGAAAAAGTTTCTGCAGGAAAAAAAAATGACTGAAAATGTCAGATGGTCTTTCAATGCGGCTGTTTTTATCTTTCAATGTCCACTAACTCTTTAGAGAAAGGAACCAGAGTCCGCAGCAGGTACATATATAACAGGCTCTTACAGTACTACAGCTATACAACAGCCTCATGGCCAACAAAAAAAATACCTATGGCAACCACGTAAAAAAAAAAAAAAAAAAGCTTCCTATTTCGGTGTGCTGGTTTCTCTCCCTCACTGACAAAAGACAGTTCCATCAGACCATTTCATTAGGATTCTGAACTCTTCCTGTTATTCCCTAGGCCAATTCATCAACAACTCCCATGAAGACACAATTAAACTCTCCTGCGCCAGTGGGCAAAGCACCGGCTTCTGCCAAGAGGAATTTCGATTCGATAAAGCCGGCTGTAAATATGCCTCTCAGGATAAATTGGTCATCAGGGCAGCATTGCGGGGTAAAACAGCCGTCTGTGATCACCCAAGTCATTAAGTATTGCCTTGAGGAAGTGCTGCTTGGTGGGATCGGATGTGGGAGCCACTGCTTGACACATCTGCTAGGTGAGGGGGACCATTGCTTTCATTTTCATCAGAGTAACCTTTAACAAATGTTTGGGGAAACAGAGGATGCGGCCATCTTTAGTGATGATTCTGTTTATCTGCCATCAACTCTAGTAACGTAATGTCGTCTGTTTGTTTTGGCCCCACCTGCCTCATTGGCATGGACTAGCTCCTGGTGCCAGCCACAAGTCCTCAAGCAGTCAAGCCTTGGGATTATTTTTCTCCACACATACCGTAGATTGTATCTTGTTCCCTGTCTCTTCAAAAAGGATGACTCTTCCCCACAAGAACTTGGCTCGCTGCCTTCTCTTAGGAAGCTCCCATTGGCTGCTTTATCTGAAGAAATGGATAGCGGGTGACCCATGGGGGGTGCTATGTGCATTTGAGGATTTTTTTGCAAATCAATTTCCACATCTCAAAACGTACTTGAGAAGTGTGTGCTAGCTTCAAAAACCCTGGCAGAGAGGAAGTGAGGGAGCAGGCAGCGTCTCCCATTTCCCGCCGCTGTTTCCATGAAGCCCAGTGACTGCTTGCTGTGAATGAATTTTAAAATGTTTATTTGGGATTTACTGGGAAGGATCTATGGGACTTCATAGTACAGAGGTGCATGTACCCAAATACTGTTTATTCATGACTTCTTAGAGGTCCTTAAAAAATAGCTGAGCAGGAACATGCATGTCATGGTTACTAACAACTTATTAGTACTTTAAGAACATAAGAACATAAGAAATTTACAAACGAGAGGAGGCCATTCGGCCCATCAAGCTCGTTTGGGGAGAAC
>JAODLD010000030.1:3615948-3632240 GCA_026781065.1 Mormyrops boulengeri | reverse complement strand
CACACTGTGTAAAGAAGTGCTTCCTCAAGTTCATTTTAAAATGTTCTCCCACTAATTTCCACTTATGGCCACAAGTTATAGTATTTAAACTAATATTGAAATAGCCATTTGGCTGAACAGCGTCCAGACCTGTTAGGACCTGTTATACCTGGATCATGTCCCCCCTTAGTCTCCTTTGCTCGAGGCTAAACAGATTCAGCTGAGCTAACCTCTCCTCATAAGACATTCCTCTAAGACCGGGAATCATTAAATACTGTTGGAGACCCCTAGTCTACTGACTGTGAAGATGCTATTTGAAATTAAGTTTCTTTTTCTAAAAAGGTTGATTGAAGTGTCTTAATAAGGGTTAAACCCACAGAAAATGTCATTTGAATTTCTTCTTTTCCTCAGTCCAAGTGAATCAGGCATTTCTCCACTTATGTTCAGAGCCATGACCCCCTTGCTGCCGCCCCCACCCATCAGCACTGGGCATTCACTTCAGTGGCATTCATTCTCTGTGAGTAATGTCTTCCATAAGACGTTTTATTAGCCCCATCCAGCACTTGATCATACAGAGTTCTCTCTGAGTTTAGGATACTTGCGAAGGTCTTGCTTTGAATGGACTACTCATGACGGCCTGCTGCCCATCCCAACCTGTTACAAGGACTGCAATGATTTTACTTTTTAAAATATCATTCTAATATAAATAGCTAGCAGGTAAAGGATGAAGTTTATCAAATCATGAACCTATTATTCAAATGAGTAACTGATACTCATGACTATACTGTACATTATTGTAAGTAATTACTGTAAGTTGAGTGTGAATTTCTGTAACATCACACCAGCCAAAGGACAACATTGATTTTGATGTGTTGTCAGCATGAAAAATCTGCATTTGATAGCATACATACGTCTGCATTTCAAACTTCAGTGAAACAACATAATGCAAAAGATAATTTAGAAATTAACTTATGCAAAGTTTCTCTTCTGACAAATGGAATCGATACCTTAGCCAAGGTCTGAAATCTGGCACCGGGGGCTAAGTTTGATGGCCATGTAACACCGAAAATGGATTTACCTAGACTGACGCAAGAAGGTGGTCAGCATTAGCATTCTGTGACATTTCCCAGAACGCCCTGCAACACGGGCAATCAGGTGAAGCCGCAGAGTAGGAGCATGAGGAAGTTGGTTTAAAGTGATGTAAAATTGCATTTTAGACTAGGTGGCACTAGGTATCAGACACACATTTTAATGTCAAACAATACTACAACCGTTGATTGCAAACAGTGAGAAAATTGGCAGATATGATGTGGAAGATGGCGTAAGCTGTAATGTAGGTAATTAAAGGGTAACTGTATGGACATGCCACCACTCAAGTAAGCTGAACCGCTAATTACTTTTAATGTTAAACTAAATAACCACTGTGGGATTTTTATTCAGGAAAAGCTCTGCTCAAGTATCTCCAGCGGATTAGCTACTGACGATATATTGTAGAGCTCCTGATTGGATGAAACACCTGACAGTCGATATATTTCTTATAAATACTATAATCTTAACATTATTTGAGAATTGCACCGCAAACTCTGAAAAATGCTATTTCCTTGGGAAATAAAGGAAAGGAAAAGAGGGATAAAAAGGATAATGGTTGTGGAAAAATATGAGTCTGTCACCCCATGGAATGGAGGTTCTATTGCCTTGGGGGGCTTCAGTTCCCCTCCAGATAGCAGAGCCTGTAACACACGCGTGTTTCCATGTATCAGAAGGGTACTTTCACTTTGGGAGGCCCCGTGACATGATTTATTTGTCTGGCTAGACAATAAATCAGTGAATATGGAACAAAAAAAAAGTTAAAAAGCCATAAAGATGCATAAAGGGAAAATTCAGAGCTATAAATTTTAGGCATAAAACAGAAAAAAAACAGGGGCTCAGGAACATACCATATAATACTGTTATCAGAAGGAACCAGAAGCAATGAGTGGACAAACCGTAACTCGACTTACAAGTGATTTTATTGTATAAGCATAATAAGAGTCATGTTTTCAAATAAGTGGGGATTGGGCAGGCCAGGATTCATTTAGTTATCCCTTCAGATTACTTAGGCTGAGAAATGCTGAGCCCCCCTTGCCTCTTATGAATCAGTTCAGGTTCTCTGCCTTTTGCCATACAGAGGAGTCTCTGCTAAGTTTCACACCCACATTTCTGCTGCAGTGTTAATTGGTGTTAATTGTTCTGCTTTTGGAAAGATAATAGCTCTGACGTACGAAAACATTGCTGCAAGTGAAACATTCTGCCATTCTGTCAGGTGGTTCTGCTTGAAATTGACATGAAGCCATTACTATATACACATAATCGTGTAATTATAAGTTTGAAATACATAATAACATAATTACAACTTTGGAGTATAATGCTGTAATTACCTTTTTCCGTGTTTTCTGTCACCACGTTCCACTGAGTGCCCTCTTATGTGTGTGACCCTTTTGTCCATTTCATGCAATGTGATTGGCTGTTAAAACTCATCTGCAGTCCTTTCGTTTCAGAAATTGAACTCAATTGTAATAGCAAAAGGTTTTTTAAAAGCCTTTTTCAATTGGTGTGTTTGATATTTCCTCATGTGTCTTATTGCATTGGATGACAAGGTAATTTTTTTTAACCTTCATATGTAGCAAAACTAATATTTTAATGTAGGAATAATGAATAACGATAATAAGTTATAAACGTCTTTGACAGAGGCAGAAATGTCCACTGCATCGTTACTTAAATGGCTTTCTCTCAAATGCCTGTCTGCCTCAACAAGTTTGAGGAGATCTTTCCTATTTGCACAAGGGCAGGAACCTTGCTGTTCTATACACAAAACAACAGGATGTCTATGGATATCTCCAAACCAGTTGAAAATTAAGAAACTAAACTATTTTGCTATTAAGAAACAGTATCAGCTTACACAAGTTGCATGATATCTTCATAATTTCTGTGACCGATAAACAAATGGATCTGCCACTCAAAAGACTAATTTTATTACGTAATTAAACAGTTGTTATGCTGGAAAGGTCATACGTCAGTTGTATTGCTTAAGCCAATCAATTTATTTACTATTTAATTAAGCCCTTTGGTAAGCAGTAAAACAACAAATGCCCAAGTCTCAGATAATCCCTCTGTGTACTGACTGCAGTCTTATGGGGCGGGGGGAGGGGGGGCCTTACTAGATCAGAAACCATATGCTAAATGTACGCGCTGCGCAGTAGGGTGGGAGCTGATGCACATGTGCTGTAGCAGATGGGAGTCCAGAGGTCCATTTGTGCAATTCAGCCCCCCCCCCCCCCCAACAACACCCAATATTCCACACTCCCAGGAGTTCCTGTGGCTGGTTTGTGGGCACAAGAGAAGCTGCGTGGCAAACAGATGCACAGCACAGTCTAAGGTACATTGTCCCTGTTTCAGGCAAAGGGAAAAAACTATTCACAGAGAAAATGATACATACCCATGTGGAAGGGTAACATTCTCTGTGAAAAATAAGTGGGATTAAGGCATCTCATTGATTTGAGAAGTCACTAGTTTTTGTGCATGTTTTGCTACAACAGACAGGATGTTCATCTTCTGTAAAGCACCAACAAAACAAAAAAATCTAAGACAACAAATTTTTATGAATTTTATGAAATGCTATCATCATAGCTAAAAATATTACTTCTATTGCCGTAGTATTCTTGGAAGACAGAATTATGATAATTTCTCATTAACTTTGTTCCCAGTGTCAAGGTAACACTAGGTTTGGTTTGATTGTTTTCTCCTGTGTTTGACAAGCATATAATAAATGTATTTCTGTTTAATTCCTTGTATGGCTCCAATCTGCGTTCACATAATTCTTCTACTGTTGCCATGACTGATTTACTATCAGTGCTGATTTTTGCACCCCAGAATACACACAAGCATCATGTGTGAAATGTTGTCATCTGTCCTCACAACAAAAATAGGAAATATTGTTCGATTTCTCATTCTATTTCTGCTTGCTACTTGAGCACCTCTGCCTCTTAACTGAGCCATTAAACACTTCCTGAGCCTGCATAATATTTTACATTTCTAATTGCAAAAATAATATTTCTAATGTGTTGGAAATGGGAACAAAAATCATTTCAGAAGGTAATTATTTATTTAAAAACCGATCTGGAAGGACATCTCCACAGTATTTGATGAGTTGCCCAAAATTTTTATATTTTACAGTCCATTAATTGCAGTGTAAGTTAATATATGCAAAAATGTCCTTCAACATGATGGAGTGACACCAATATAGGCTTGGGGCACAATAAAACCAACAATAAATGCTGAAACTCATGGACAGACATTGGTCCTTCATACAAGCGTGACAAAAACATCCACCCATTATCCATCAATTTAGCATATATCCTTATGAGATGTGTCCAACCGCATGAAAAGTATAGATGACTAAATCATCGCACGTTTCAACACAAATAAATTCCAGGGTTTCTTCATCCGTTTTCTTTTTTATACAAGGAAGTAGAAAACAACAGCACTTTGTTGTCCTGACCTCCACGGAGGAGCGAAAATATGGTACAAAAATACCCCTGGATCATTCTTTTCATAGAGGGCAGATCTAAAGTAGCACTGAAGATATTTTCCCAAGATTTCCATATAAATACAAGTCAACCCATCTAATGGGTTTGCAGCTTTGCAGCGACGAGTTCCGTGACTACGATGTTTGAAAGCCTGTTTATCAATTTATTTATTATCTTAAGAAACATAATCATGTGTTTTACAATTTATACGTGAACATTTTAACATGTATTTAACAGATAGAAATGGCTGAGCATGGTAAGACAGTAGAGTTACAATGAAAGAACAGTAAATGAGATCCGTATTCTTACAAACTTGTTAAATAAACTATTAAGCACACATAATGGAAAATAAGCATCTTAGATGTGTTTATTTTTAATTATACTCTATAATCATAAAGGGAAAAATAGAAAAATCACATATATATGTCTATATTGGGCTTATATATGACATACATATGAATGGATTTCAATGATAATTATAGAATTCATTCTGGAAAACTTAATTGGAATCGAAGCATGTGGGCTTAATTTCCCTTTTTTTGGAGAAGATGACAGTTAATGTCAAATTCCACGTATATGAATTAAATTGTAAGCAGTAAAGACTTGAATTGTATATCGATATCAGTAAAAGCTTTACGACTGTGTCAAATGGGTTGGGGGGGGGGGACTTTTTGTCGACCCTTTGACATCAGCTCTGATTTACACTGAATAAGCACCATATGGTAAAAAGCAAGAGAGAATGCTTTCACAATCAATTCGCTGGTGGCAGCTATGTGCGGTCAAACAAGGAGGAAGGGGTCGGCTCTCATCCAGTGTCAGCAAAGTAAAAGCGTTAAAAAAATAAATATACAAAAATAATTCAAATAAGAATCAATTTGAAAGACACGCCGTACGGATTTGTCCTTTTTTCCATCTGCTTCGAACTTGAGACAAGCGTTCACGAGGGATCTTTTAATGCTGACATAACACAAGAATAAACAGAGCTATCAAACACAGAGCTGTGATGGTTTACGGCATGGGAGTCAAATGCCTAATTGTAACATGAGCTTTTGTTATATTTTTGATATTATAAAACAGCAAACACACATGCAATAAGTCACACCTTACCCGAAAAAAGCTTTATTGAACACAGATGTAAAAATTTTTTCTTTTCTCTTCTTGTCATAAGATGTAGGGATATCACTTTAAATTTGGGTGAGAGAATCTACTGAATAATAAGCGATAAATGAGGCCTTGTATTGAATGTTTATTGTTACATCTTGTGCTTCTTGTATGAATACTCACAAATATTACCTAATAGAACTCTCGTTTAAATAATTTATTCACCAAATTTATTTGCATATCGTTTTCTGATCTTTCCAATATTCTCGTAACGCGAGGGTCTCAAGAAACAAGGGGTTATGTTCCCAAGAGAAACGAAAAGAGTTAATTAACTTTTGTTATATGAAGTTAAAACGTCAGATCATCAACAGAACAAAAAAAAGAGGAGGAAATAAAACAAGTCTTTGAATGTCATCATAACCAATGATATGAGGGTTGATCTTACAATACGTCTTCAAAAACCAGCTGGTTAAGGTAATGAATGGTCTCAGGTAGTTCCAAAGTCATACAGTTTGTGTAAAAGCAGAGTCACACTCTCGCTTGAGTAATAAAATAATTTTGTCAGAATCCACACAGCTGGATAGAAATGGCAGAGGCGGGGGAGGGCGCAGGGTGCCCCGATTTCACCGTGGTGTAAAGCGAGCTCTTCGAGACAGCCAGTCTGTAAGGTCCCGATGGCGGGGAGTTCCTCGCATCGTGGTCCTATGATGTGACAGAGCTGCCCCTTCTTAGCACGCTGAGGGCCCTCAAGTCGTGGTTGGGTTTCTCTCGAAAAGTAGGGCCATCACTTATACAAGGGACTGTTTGTTTGTTTGTTTATTTTCTTCCAGTTTTCTCCCATAATTGAGCTCCAGGTATCCAGACCCCAGCCCATTGATCTACATTCATAGTTCACCGAACTGAGTCCTGCTTGGGTGTCGCTGGCTGTTACAAGCTCACAGGCCATGGCTGTCGTATGGAAATTGCCTATGATTGAACCAAGGAAGTTTGGTCGCGTTTTCCATCGTCTGAAGCTGGGCTGTCGGCATACGTTTTTTATCCGTGCATTTATCGCAGCATCGACCATCCATCCCAGTCCCATTCTTCGCCTAAACGCAGTGGCGGCAGGGCCAGGGATTTCGTAGAAAACAGCCCACTGGTAGCACTGCAACCTTCAGTGGATGAGGCTTATTAGATCTTCCAGGGTCACGTTTTTACTTTAAATCTGAAGGCACTTGGTTTCATGGCAGACAACGGCTCCTGTTCCTTGGACGGGCCAGTCGCGACAGACGGATGTTCGAGAGAACAACCACCTTCCCGCAACCCCCAAGCGACCTTCTTACAAACGGACTAGGGCGTCATTGGGTGATGGCCGGCAAGTTGTATGGAGTGTTAGTGTTTTCATAGGGCCATCGCGTAAACAAAACATTACCATTTTAGGCCTGCAGGGGGAGTAAACGCTGCCGGCTGAAAGCAAACGGAGGCAGAAGGAAACTATGAGGAAGTTTAAGGAGAGATTTGGAAATTACTAGAAAGGAAAACTCATAGCCGAAGGCGTAAGAACATAGCTAGGTGGTTTGTGATGATGCTTCCAATGATCACAAGAGGACTGGGCAAATTAATACTCCTAAAGCATTCAATAGTAATAGATCAGGTTGTTTTTAAGACCCTGATCATAATTCCTTAGGCCATCAAAGCAGGAAAAAGCCTCACTTTAAAAAAAGAAAAACAAAAAAAAAATCACAACTAATTTCATGTAATAACACCCAACCATGTCCTTGTGCTTTACAGACTTCTCCGCTTCTTCTTCACAAGCAGACCTCCGCCATTCTGATGGAATCCACTGCTCTGGGAGTGACCCCAGCTCCAGAACAAAGAGTCAATGATGGACTTCCAGATGTCAGCCTCGGGAACGCACTATGCATATATTTCATTAAAAAATAATAGAATCTTCATTATTATTGTGTTGTTTATTTTCGTGTTTTTCCCCCTTTCGCTCGTGTTTTTGCTGCTCCTTCTACCCTCGATGTGCTGCGTGCCTCCTCAGCAATCCCACTGGATGAATCTTTGGTAATTATAAATTGAAGGTCCAAGTATGGAGACTCCTTCTCGGTGCCAGTGCCGGGTTGATCCTTCTGTAGCCTCTGCCAGAGGAAGGTCACCTCCGAAGGCCGAACAGGGCCAGGAGAAGGGTGACGCATAGCTGCCATATATGGGTGGCTGTAGGAGGGGCCATATTCCGCAGATCTGGTATGGGGCAGACCAAAACGTAACGATTAGAACATAAAATAAAATGTTTCTTTTGCTTTTTCCACTGTAGGCTTTTTTTCTTGCTTTTAGTGCGACAACCACTTTTGTATCACATAAATAACGTTATGGTGATCCAGTTCCTAACCCAGAAAGGTGGACATGCATGCTGAATCACCATGAAGACCTGTAAAGTTTACCTAAAAAATCTTACTTACTATTCGGTGGAGGGTCACCACACTCCCCTTCTTCGATGGTGACGTCATCTATGGCGATATCGCCCTCGATGCCTGGACCTCGAATGCCTTCCAGAACCATCTGTGGGGACACAGAGTTCAGTAGATTTGTCTTCATACTGTATGTTACATAACATGGGGTGAAAATCAAAGCCCAGCAGGCATGTATGTTAGGAGTTAGATAAAATACAAATTTCCCTCAGATCTTCTGGCCATTACCAAAGAGCACACAGACAGGCAACTCCTCCTACAAGCCTAACAGAGTAATTTAAACTTATTTTTTTAGGACCCCTTAGCTGCCCTACATGCCTAGATACCTAATTACAGCAGCAACAACAACAGGAGGAGGCTAAAAAAGAACTATTAAATAAAATACCACAGAATAAAAAAAACATAAACCAGCACAGTGAGCTACCTAAAAACAATTACATAACGATCTAAGATTTAAATTTAAGATTTAAAAAATTGTTGATGGAGCGGGGATCAGTCGAGCGGCAAAAAATGGGTCAAATCATGGGTCAAAATTTCATCTTTCAGTATGGGAAGATACTGTAAAATACCGGGTTTAAAATGCCGGGCTTGAATTTTTTTAAAAGGTTAGTTGAGGTCCCTTTTTAGTGGGGGTCCCTGGGTACAGCCCCGCATTAAAACGCCCCTGGATCTCCCAATCACAGCTTTCCATCTTGTCCATTGTAAGCAGCATGCGACACACTCCTGAATAATGAGTCCAGTGAGATTTATGACCCACATGGAGTACATCCTAATTAATGGTTCGCCAGTGTTGTATATATTAAGATGCAGGTGCGTGCCATCTACATTCAAGATGTTGGACATCCCACCTCTGCTGCTGAATTAGCTGTGGGCCCCCAGTTTGAGACCTCTAGTAATTACCAAACTTGGCATTTAGAGGCTGAGGTGTATGCTGGGAATGGAAAAGCATCAACAATCAAGCCACTCGTGGTCCCATGTGACCAATCACACAATATTGCAGGGGACTACAGCAGTACAGCAATTTTCCCTGTGCCCTCTTACTGAGATGGTGACGATCAACTCATTTGCCATGGGAAGCCAAGATTGCTGGTTCTCTTGTCTTTCTATAACTTTACACCACTTTCATAAATTTGAAGTAAACTGAAATCAAACACTTTCCAAAAAAAGAATGGGAAAAAAAACTGAAAACGACTGACACTTTTAAATGTACACAGAGTGTCTTTGTGAATGGCTCCCAGATGATGAAGCTAATTAAACTTCAATTTCAGCATGGTATTCAATCTTTATGTAGCTGTGCAATGAGAAATTCCCCAGACTAACACAAATGTCTATCGCAACACTCAGCAGGACGAATAAAAGAAATCAATATCTCTCCATAAGAATTTGCCCCTGGGAATCTTCACATTTGCATTCATTTAGTTAACTGATTCTCACTTGTCCACCTTGACACTTTCAAGATTTGGGAGTTCATAGATCCGCCAGCCAATAAAACCAACTACAGTGGCTGAATGAGCTTATTTAACAGAACTCCAAGGTACAGAGAAGTTGGAGAAGAGCGTAGGACTAAGGGTGAGGACATACAGTCCTGGAGGAACCAGCTTCCGTAAGTATCCTGCAGCATAAACAGCTAAGTCCAACAGGTAACAAGGGGAGCGAGATGCCAGCAGCTTGGGGAGAGGCTGCTTACCTGGAAGGATGAGGTGGGGTGGATGTTCACTTTTGCCTGCCTCCACCGGTCCCCTTGGTTACCACTTAGAGTCCAAATGGGGCTGTCGGATGCCGCCTGGCCCTTCTGCCGCAAGTAGGCATTCAAGGTCCCTACATAGGAAAAGAAACACGCCTTAGTGGGCTGTGAGGGCCAGGAGGCCTGCTTGTTAGACAGAAGCTCCTGGAGTGAAATATTCTGGTCATAGTGTTGATAATAGGTGTAAGGCAGCCATCCAACTACAGCTAGATAAAAATAATTGAAGATGTTAAAATATAACGTTCCTGAGTCAGCCTGATGGCTCAAGGAAAACGCATCTAAGACATAATGAAGTTATATATATATGTATGTAACGGCAGTAATAATATGTAGTTCTCTTGGTTTTCTTTGCGCTTTTCCAAGGAAAGAAAAATATACTATTCTGACAGTGAAAGCAGCTCAGTTACAAGATGCATTAGGGCTTTAAATAGGGAACACCTACTGTGAGGGATTTAGATTTAAATTAGATATAGAATACATAAAACATAATCCCTTTCATGACAAGAAATCTTTCTTCAAAGTAAGTCCGGTGATTTATTTGAGTAAAATCACAAAACTTCATGGCGTAAGGAGCCTGGAGGGGATCTAAGACTCTGACTGAGATTATTCGCCTGCGATGCACAGAATTCGATCTCATGCTCTCACATGTGAAAAACGATAAAGTGGAGTCAACAGGACTTGGATTACAGCTCAGCAAACATCGAGTCTTGCAACCCTAGCGCTGCGGTGAGCCGATAACTCGTGAGCGCCGTAAGAAAAATCCAATTATCATACCACCCGTAGGTGCTGAGCAGTAAGGTGGGAAGGGACCTGACAAGACAAACTCAAAACCCAACCGGAGTGTTATTGATCCCCGGATACACGGTGCCCTCATCAGCCACGGCTGCTTTCAGGATGGCCTCTTCTTCAGCTGGAAGCCAGGTGTTTCCTCACTGCTAGCGTGTGGGATGGCGAGTGCCATATACACCGCGAGGTGCGACGACAGGCTTTCGGCAAGCAGCACGAGCCGATGGAAACATGCGTTTCAACCACCTCCACAGGCCTGCCAATGAACTCATCCTAGTGTCACGTGACCAAAAATTACAGTACTAGTAAATTTTAAAAAATCATCATTCAATATCCTCATCCTAAACATTGGGCGGTTTGAGTTGAATTAGGCTCCAAACACAGCTGAGAAATCAGCAGGTTTCAGTTTGCAGACACAGCCCCTCCGCTGGGGTACTGTCATCTGAGGTAGTGTACCCCTCCCCGTCAGCACAAACCCCATGCCAGCGGCTTGCGGCTTTACTCAGAGCGAGAGAGACGCCGCCTGTGTGTCGGCTGCCTCGCTCAAGACACAATCAAGCCTATTTCGCCTGTTTGTCTCCACCGTGGAGAGGCACCAGCAAGGCAAGCATTCCCAAACCAAATTCTGACAACAGTGTCACGCTAGAGTACGTCTCCTGGGATGGCATCAGACTGTGCAGGTGGTTGGTCATGTGACTACAGAATTTTTTTTTAGTGAGCAGAATGTACCATTATCAAAGTGTTGGGGGGGCACTTGCTCTCTGCAGTTGAACTGTAATGCTTCTACTTTAGTTGCCAAGATTTTTGACAGTAATGCAAAAGCAAAACAAATGTTGCAGGCCATAAAATCCTGAGAATTTATGGTTGCAGCAGAGTAATGAATTTTCCAGTCCGCAGCAGGAGTGTAATCAATGTGACACAAGTCGTGTTGTTTATGTTTTATGCCTGTAAACATATCCAATTGGCCTGAATATAAGCCTATCTTCGTGGCTAAGCGGCTGGTCAGAACAGGAAGTGTCACCCTCAGCTTCTTGTCGACAGTCAACAATGAGTTATCAGAATGGAAATAATTCAGCAGATGTATGGTGGGGCCAAAGGGCCTCATGCTGACCACTGACCTCCCCCCCCAACTGGACTTGTCACTGAACACGCGCAGCAACGGGGGAGCAGAGCCGAACAACGAGTCCATCCCCAGTTAGGTCGACACACTTTATTCAGCCAACATCAGACAGATATGTGAGGCTGAAAATTACTGTCGTACACTTTGTCACTTTGGCGATGGCGGGGTCAGGCGCTGCTCAAGTACTACTCTCTGTCAGGTGCAGATACCGTACAGCCAAGAGCAGCTCAGCAGGGCCAAGCAGGTCCCAGGGCTTTAGGAGCGCTCAAATTGTTTTCCCAGAGTAGGCAATTTATTGCGGATGACTTCCAACCTCGCAAAATGAAAAAATGTTTGCAACACTTGCTTTAGGTCCACTGTGCAGTAAGTCACGCGAAAAAAAAATCCTGTACTGCCAACAGACACACACTCTATTCTGCTGTTTTCATATGCTGTTTTTCCAACAAACAAAATAGTGTGATCTGCTTCAAACTGATGGTCAGCCATGGAAACAATGCAACATTAAAACAATGATAGTTTCTATTCCAAATACTAAAGAAATGTGATGCTTGTAAATGTATTAATATTTAATGAATGACTGATGCACTGCATGTCTTGCTTGGGAGCTTCCACTCAAGCCCAGGATTAGTGTTTGAATCTTGGCTACATGTCCTGAAGTGAAGTGGGATATTCTGGCTTCATACACACTATAGAGACACACTGTTCAGATTTAACCTGTGTGTGCGTATCTGTGTGTGTGTGTGTGTATGTCCTACAGGAGATTGCCCACGATTTCAGTTCCTCAGCTGGGCTGCTGTGACATCATAACGGATGGGTAAACTCTTCTGATGAAAGCGCTAACCACTGAATCCACAAAATACCTTCTTAAACTACCTATAATGTAGTTGGTGCAATGTGCATTTTTTTCCCTAAAATAAAACACAACCAGTTTAATTGCTCAAAATGTGGAACACATAATTACTCAAAATGCAGGCATAGTAACTGAAAACATAACTAATGAACTGCTAATGAACCTGCTGCCTACCCTTCTGGGAGCCTCCTCAGTCTCCCTGTTGGGCCAACAAATGGCTGTGAGGTTCTGCTCCTTCAGGAATGAAAGCTGCCAGTGTGAACCAAGGGCTTGTCCCGGTGGTTAAAGCCCAGAAACACCCCATCCTGCCTGCCTCCACTAGAATGATTAGGCACAGCTGATGTAAATACTCCACACACTAAAAATGGCCTTTACCTGCCTTTCAGAACCATGAAGGGTCTTAACCTCAAATCAGGATCAATGCTATGGATCCAAGCCACTCCATGCAACTTAGTAAGACTGTAAGTGCATGTCAAAATTGTGATAGATTTGGAGAACACAGTCATAAGTCCATAGTCAAGTAGACAAATTTGTCAGATCTGATTTATCGCACTTACTGTAAGTCTTAATCCGGGAATGGCTTTCAGCAGCTGCTGGACCAAGGTGATGTATAAGAAACTGAGTACGCTAATAAAAACCACAATATATTTATAATCTTTGATGGCACAGAATACTTCATATGTCCAGCTGTAGGTACCTGAATTAGGCAAATTCTCTCTCCCGTGTACAGAAGTAAGTTTACCTAAAAAGTAAGTTGGTGCGACAGTTTGCAAAACTAGCGCTTATGGACCCAACAGAGATGATTTTATGGTTATTTTTGTGGTATATGCTGCAGGGATATCTACTGTGTCCAGCAGCTCCAGCCGTTGTTATCCAGCTCCCTGGTAAAAGTATGACTGACTGACCTACTGACTGCAAACTAGGGGCGTAACGGTACGCAAAAATCACGGTTTGGTAAGTACCTCGGTTTTGAAGTCACGGTTCGGTACATTTTCGGTACAAAGGGGTAAAAGAATCAAAACATAAAATGCTTATTTTTTTCTTTACTGAACAGTGGTTTACAAAGTATGACTGTCTTTCTTAAATAAAAAGTCTCTGTTAATACTGCTGCAACATACTAATAAAAAATACAATTTTTCTTAAAAGTAAATCAAAATAAATATTCTCCCAAATAAATAAAAATAAAATATCCATTAAGGTGCACATTTGGAAAATTAACGGTACCTGATCTGTACTGTGTTCACATTAGCAGCTTTCAGCTTCATATTAGAACTGTGCAACACAAATATTGTCTCCAAAAATACAAAGCATAGCAAAATATCCATTATGGTGCAGTATTAAAAAATATATGTACTGTACTTGTATTCATACTAACAATTTCAAGCTTCACATTAGGACGTTCGCGCGCATGCGTAGCGGTGTGGCTTCATCCGCCCCTTAACGAATGTTGCTTGGGGGAAACATACAAATACACAAAGGTTCAGCATTTGCTGCATTCGTTTGGTACATATGCGTACTGAACCGAAAGACCTGTACTGAAAATTTTTGGTATGAGTACGTGTACCGTTACACTCCTGCTGCAAATGTATTTTTACTAGCAACATGACCAGTATCGCGAGACTATCAAATACAGATTAGACAAGCAAGCAGAATGAGGCAGTAGGTTGTACATTTCCAGGGAGTACATCAACAAATAAGTTTTTGTTTTTGATTATCGATTTTATGTTCAATGCTTTCTTACTGTTGCACAAATCAACATTGTATTTGTAACAGTTCAAACAATACAGCAAAAACCACTAATCTATGGACTCACGGTGGGTTTTCCACCAAAGATCTTGAAAAGCAGAGAAACATCAATGTGGCTGTTTGAACATGCCCAGCGGTTACTCGTTTACATCACTAGTGTATTTTTCAGAAAATTCACTAAAACACATACAACTGCCACACATACAAGAAAAAGCTTTCAAGAACTAAACAGGAAGTGTCCAGGACATTACGAAGTTAAGCTAAAAAATCCCCAAAAGACAAAGTCTCCATCCATCCATTATCGTAACCGCTGAATCCCCACTGGGGTCGCGGGGGGCCCGGAGCCTATCCCATCAGCAATGGGTGCAGGTGGGAACCAACCCTGGGCGGGCACCAACACACAACAGGGTGAAGACAAAGTGTATTTTTTATATTTCATTTTTTTCTGTGATACATTTTCTGGGAACACTTTACCTGATGGGGGCATTTACTTAGTAATAACTGAGTTACTACTGAAGTACAAATCATGAACAAATATAGTCGCTACTTGAGAGAAGATGCGTCACGATTCATTAATGATTGACAAAAATGAGATCAGTATTTCACTTTTTATTCACTTGTTATTCATTACTTGTTCCTTTAGTAATTCCTTCAGCAGTTCACAAAGGTTTACAGAATTAACAGATATAGTAACAAATATAGTAATTGCTTGGGATAAAAATTGCATCATGATTCATTAATGATGAATAAATATGAGATCAGTATGTAATTAAGACTTAATTTGCGGTTAATTGATACATATGTAATAGCATAATACCATATTATTTGTGTGCCGTCAAGTAAAGTGCTACCCATTTTTTTGCTGTATTCTGCGAACCTCTATGGATTGTTCTAACTTGTGATTTCATTCATTCTTTAAGGGTGGATCTATAATCAACAACAAAAAACATTCTGTTCTTTTGGCACAATGCTGCATTCAGTACTTTGAAATATGAGGAGACTTAATAGCGGCGATGGTACAGAGCTGTATCATTATTAGAAATGCAGTGCGGTAGGCTCATAAAAAAATAAACACTCGCCATTATAAAAATAAAAATGTCTTTTGATGAACCGACAGAATAATGACTGTTTAACCCCATTCCCAAAATCCAAACAAAAATTATTTAAAGTAGATGAAGTCTTAAGGAATATTTCAAACATTGCAAATATTTGTCCCCGCCAATGTGGCAGAACCTACCATCATATACGTGCCATAAATATATATTAAAGTATTCATTTTTCCTAATATGAATACACAGACCATTAACTACAACATTGTAATTAAGTGTCATAAAGTTAATGACAATAATAAATAAATACACTGCCTTTCATATAACACCATTAAAGCTTTTATAATAGTAAATATTTAAGAGACTTTTAGCTTGACTCATCCATTAATTTTGCAGAATAATACAGCTATTGAATAGGGAATAAACTGATGTTACTTTTATGGTATGTTTTAAATTTTAGCATTAAGACAGCGGAGTCAGAAATCAGCTACCACAAATGTAATAAGTAAAATATTCTGCACGGCGGTATTCAGTGCCTATGTTTATATGAAAACACAGGAATCTGAGTATAACGGGGCTGAGATTTGTCACCTGTTTAAGGGGAAAACAAATTATTTGAGAAAGCCGCTTTCTGTCAGTGTTGAGGTAGTGTCTGCCAAGACCATTCTACTAATTCCCTTCATAGTGTGAATTGCAAAAATAATCACATTCATGTTTCGGAAACGACCTGGGTTATTTTATACATTCATGTCACAATCGATTGCAATGTTCCATTTGTTCAAGGAAAATATGTGCACACAGGGTTATGCAGGACACAGCTGATCCTACGCATGGAATTACACGGGGGGGGGGGTCACCTGCGGGAGGCGCACTCTGAAAATGTTTGTATAGGTGTGACA
>JAODLD010000030.1:3595329-3615848 GCA_026781065.1 Mormyrops boulengeri | reverse complement strand
CCCCCCCCCCCCCCCCCCCCCCCCCCCCCCCCCCCCCCCCCCCCCCCCCCCCCCCCCCCCCCCCCCCCCCCACCTGCAGGAGGCTCACTCTGAAAATGTTTCTATAGGTGTGACAGTAAGGTTAATGCAATTAGGCAAAGCAAATTATATCCATCCTGTCCAGCTGACGGCTGCTTATCCACTGCAGGGTCACAAGACCTCTGGAGCCAATCCCAAGCAGCACAGGCAGGGAAACACCACAGTGACATATTATACATAATGCAGAGATGCCAAGCTGCATGTGTTTGGATATATGGAGGACACCCATAGAACATAGTGAGAACATGCTAACTCCACACAGACACACACACACACATACAGGTTTGTAATTATATCTCCGTGGGGACTCTCCATACCCTAACCGTAACCGTAAGTAACCAAACAAAATATTTTTACTTTTTTATTTGCATCCACAGATCTTTGAGGGAACCTGAGAAATGCTCCTCACAACGTCAAAATAACAGGTGTTTATCACATTGTGGGGGACATTTGGTCCCCACAATGTAATATAAACCTAATCCACACACACACACACAGTGAACATATTGAGAACATGATAACTCACACACGCACACCGAGTGAGGAGTAGCCTCCTGCCCTCAGCCCTGTAGCTGATAGTGATACCCACTGTGCACCATGATGCACAGTTGCATTTGCTGAAAGAAATAAATAAACATCAGGAACAATATCTTTTTTAAAAATGGTTATCCATGGTGCCTGTGTATTCATAGGAGTAAAATTTGATCACAGGCTTACCTATATGCTTCCCATACATGTGGTAGTAGAAGCTGAAGCAGTAGGCAGAGTTGGTGGCCCCGTATGGGCTTTTAGGGGCTACATTGAAGGTGGGGCTCAGTAGACGTGCCTTTTCCCCTTCCAAGCGAGGTCGAGACGTCTCAATGTACATGTAGAAGCCTGTGAGGTGGAACAAGAAAAAGAAGAAATATATTATTATATTATTCAGTACTAACAAACTATGCCAGATGCATAGAAAGCAATAGAAAATCATCAGTCTGGTAGAAAACAACAGATTATCTCAATGCTGACTCTGCAGATTGAGTGATGATCAAACCAATCTTCTGGCAGACAACAGATTTAACAAGTGAATTTAGTTAAATGCTTGCCTTGACTCCAAAAGCAGAGGACCCTGTTTTCAGTGAAGCTGAGCCTGTACAGGGTGGTATACTATGTAATATCCTTGTTAAACTTCAATGTCAGTGAGTCGTTCATCTGTATCCTCAGAGAGGAGGAACCTGCTCAGTACCTAAGGAGGACCATATCGTTCTTAAGACAGAATTTCTGTACCATTTGTGTCGAGCTGCCGTTGCAATTCCCAGCTCATTTTCCAACATTTTCCCCAAAGGCCATGTTTTCGGCCTAGACGCATTTCAGCCGCCACGCATTCTAGGCTTCCCACGCAATGCATTATGGGCTCTATGCACCAGCCCCTGAATAATGACATTCCATACTTTTTAGAGCACAATGTGACCACTATAATAGTCTGTTGTGATTTTAGGTCAACTCAATTGAATACTCATGTTTTCGCATTTAGTATTAGCATTTAGTAGATGTTTTAGATAGAGTTGAACATAGGGCAATATGAGAAACCATGTTAGTTTGTCATATATAAATAAGATTTTTTTCTATGTCGGAGTGTGTATTGATGCAGGGTGTGTGCCAAGCAATGTGGGGAGCTACGCATAGAGCTCATTTTCTCAAACATTTCTCGAGGACCTCAAAGAACACATTTCAGAAATCAAATTATTATCATTAGCAAACACTTTCATCTAAAGCAGTTGGCACAGAGATCAATGTAAGACTTTAGCTAATGATGCAGCTTGATTTTAAGATGTAATCTAGGCAGAATAGCCTTTCCAAAAGCAGATCCCCCTCTGGGAATTGAGCCAGACACCTATGGGCTACAGATCGACCTCGGGCAGCATGCAACCGACTGTCCCGCAAGCTACATCCTCAGCACAGCCCACCAGAAGGCTGTCATGTGATATCCTGACATTGGTCTGACAAGCTGAAAACTCCACCCATGAAAACCCTCCTACATGATGACAATCTTCTGTGAAATCTATTAACAGATAATTACAAAGTCACATTAGACATTAGCAGTAATAAAAGCCTGGACAATGCGATTGAATCTCCAAAGTCATGGGTCTTTAGAGCTATGCATTATTTACTGCACAAACGATGGCCATGACCCCAAAATTGACAGGAAAGCTTCAGCTGATGTCTTCCTCAAGAATTAGTTACATTAGATGATTTTGAGGGATTTGTCTTCAAATTTTAATGAATGGAGGCTACATCAAACTGCTATAGGTCTTTGCAGATTAATGCCTGATGTCCCTATCCTCCTTCAAATGGACATCAACAGCCCAGTGGCATCAGACACTTATATTTCATTACACCTGCCCTTTACTAATTGAAGGTTGAGGCGTTCTCACGGAGACATGGAAGACTGCAAATGTGAAACATTTCTCACTGCGCCATGGAGACAAGGCAGGCAGGGCAATGACAAGTGAAATGTAGCAGAAGGAGCATAACGCAGTTACAGAATGAACAATGGTAACCATTCTGGAATAATAATGAAAGGTTTAATAGCAAACAAGAGAACTACGCGACTAGGCGGATGAAAGAAAAATCTTCCCCACTGAGCACAGAAGGGAATCATACTTGCAGCTCAATCACGAACATGTTAGCAGCAAAAATGCATGTTTTTAAGTATTAAGTAAGGGCAGTTATAGGGTTAATGGCTGCCTTTACCTGCCTTCAAATAGCCCCTGCTTAACTAACTAAACATCTCCAGAAGAAAAAATGTCATATACATGCACACTCCAAACACAATCCAATGGTCACCACACATGGTCAATTTTTCATATTTAAATTTACTGCCTTCTTTCTCATAGAGTGTTTCTTGCAGGGGAGAGGTGGATGGTAAATGGTGACATCCCTGAAGAATCTTTGAAAAACAAACATGCAGATTAGCGTAATAACCTTGCTGTTCTTGGATAGCACCTGAAAACCCAGGTTTATCAAAGCTGAAAGTCAGGGCAGGAAAATGTGTTTGCACATCACATCCTTAAACCTTCAAACACGTTATAGAACGCCCACGCAACGCGAGGGTTTGCTTTGCAACTCCTGAGCAAGGTGGTTGACTGCAGAGTGATAGTGTCAAGCTTCCCAGCTCAGGCGAGGCGGAAGAAGCCGATCCACCGAGTCTGTGTATGGAATTGTGTCGTACGACAAAATTCCTCTGCGGCAACAGATAGCATCGGCCCCAGTGGAGAGCTGATTTGTATTCGTTTCACTCGTCCAGCTCCTTGCTGCCGGGAGAATGACAAATTGGAGGAAGATAATAAGGCAACATCTGTTCTATTGGGCGGGGGGGGTTGGGGGTACAAACGGTAATGTCAACAGGATGAAGTATGTAGTCAAGTTATAAACCCTATTTAGGCTGCATGGTGGTGAGTAGCTTGACCTAAAGGCTTCTCGTCAACACATTGTGTTCAAATATAGCCTATATACTTGGTAGCTACCCGCTTCATTATGAGGAAGCTGCCATCCGCCCTCTCGATGACCTGCTCACCCTGCTTGGATCCGCTTCGATCGCTGCTTGGCCCAGTGTTGGGGGTATATTTTGTGTCCCGGGTGGCTGCACTATGCCTGGTCCAGTCGAAATCGTCTCCCTTCTCCTGGGTGAACATGCAGATGGGCTCCTCCTCGAAACTGCAGTGGAACTCTCCTGTTTTGGAGAAGGGGAGACCTGGTTACATGCATCCCAGCAGACAGTACAAAGACGACCCAAGAACTAATACAAATCTGTTTAAGGATCCTAATGATGTTTTCAGAATAATTGCGTGAAAAATGGGCCTATGCCCTTTATGCTGACAATTTCGGCTCATTTTGGGTTCACTCAATACAGGTGACCATAACTTATAGCCAGTAGCATGGACTAAATGTAGGGGGAAAACATGCTCATAGGTTCCTATCTGAGAATCAAACACTAGGTTGTACACGTGACTATGTAAGGCAAAATATCCAATGTTACTATAAGTAACACCTGGCCTTTTTCACAGTAGGATAATAACAACAAAACATTTTGGAAATTGCTCTTCTTGAACATATCACATACTCTCATTACAAACCAAGATAGCCAAGTAAGGCGTCTATGACTTTGAAAATCAAACTGGAAGTATATGTAGAGTGGTAACAATTGATGTAGGTGTCCTAAAATTTTAGTGGTTGCCTTTGGAAGGAGGGGGGGGTGTTTTATTCTGCTTCATGGCTTAAAAAGCTGTGCATCTTGTGCATAGCCTTAAAAGCCAGCTGGCCAGCCAGCTACGCCGGGGCCACCTGGGTGAATTAGTGCTTCAGTAATAAACAGCACTGGCTGAGTGATGCAGTCATTTTCACTGCCTGTAGGGACCCCCCCGTCCCTACATTTTTGTTCAGCTTCTCAACCTGCTCCCATTAGTGATTTGACATTCACTCTAGAGCAGAAAGTCAAAGCGTTCAACTGTCTGTGATGACTGCCAGGCAAACTCAAAAGAGATACATATAGTTATGTGCTTCCCACTTAAATGAAAACAAAACAGGGCATAAATAAATAAATTACATTCCGGTTGCACAAATATCAGAAGTTATACAGCTTATAGAACTGTCTTACACTAAAACTTAAAAAGAGGAATACTTACGAAGATGTGGGTTGATTGGAGCTGTAAAACAAACAAAAGCATTTTATTACAAAAAGGTTAAGCTGTTTAAATATTGAGAAAGAGTGACAGCACTCTCATATAAAGAACTGATGTATAAGTAGACTAAATGCCTTTTGTTTGTCCCTGACATATACTATGACTTTTAAGCTAATGAAATATTTATTAGTGCAAAGTTACTGCAGTAATGTCTACTTTTGGCAAGTGGGGGATTATAAGAAGTTAGTACTGAATGATGTATGGAGGTTAATTATGCATACATATACCTTCCTTTACTGCAATTCATAATGGCCTTAGCAGAAACAGCAGAGGTACCCCCCTACGAACCCGAAAAGCTCAATGCATGATGGGAAAGAACTAGAAGGCACTTGAAACAAATGGAGATGGCACAACTGAAGGTACTTATACTTCGATCCGTCAAGCCCTAATACTTTGCTGACTTCATACAACACAGAAAGACACAGATAAAGCTTCCACTGACTTTCCACTGACTTCCACGTCTCCTGCCCTGATATTTGCGTGGTTAGATTGCTCACACAAGGACTGACACTTATAGAACATGGCTCTCTGAACATAACCTGAAGAATGAGCGAGAGAGTGGTCAGCCACTCATGCCTCCAAATCTGATGGAAGCACCCAGCAGCCAATCAGTGCAAGGCAGAGAGAATCAAAGTGAGGACACGCATGCACACACACACAACCCCGAGAACACAAACAGACACACAAACCTCTTCACCTGCAAGCACACACAGACACACACAGTGAGCCTACTAATACGCAGACTCACTAAAACACAATATGCACACTGCTGAGCTTATAAACACACACACACATGCATACACTCATATATAAATGCTCAGACACAATATATAGTATGAATCAAAATAAAAATGACAGGACCAAGGAACCATATGTTTTTGAGTGGTTCCGTGGGGAAAATCAAAGCACAACAAGTAAAACAGTTCATGCTAAATTACCAGAGAAACACATAAAAGCTATATGCATTAAGCACAAGCGTGAAAAAATTAGATGATTAAAAAGTTATGGCATATTAACTAGGCAATGAGGCAAAACCTGAGAAGTGCTTTATTCTGGGTGTTTTCATGGCATAAAAAGGGCCACCGTTAAAAAAGTCCTTTGATATAATGGCTGGAAATGACTTTGTTGCCTAAACAGATTTAACACGTCACACAACACTGACATGATCGTTTTGGGGATGCTATCAGTGGCACTGTGCAAGCAGACGACAATCAATCATCTCCATTAGCAATCGTCTCGGAGATTTAATGTGCTTTTTAACACAGGCCCATGGGACAAAAGCAGGCAGCTTTCATTCAGGAAGACACGGAGAAAGAGAAGGACTGGGGATGTAATGACAGAAAATCACATATTTGTTGTTGCTATACCTAACTGCTTGTACGGCACTGGGTCACCCATTTAAAAGGAAAAAAAAAAAGCGATCACTGTCAACCTGGTCATGATGGTGCCGATTGGACAGACGTGGCAACAGATTGAACGCTTAGCGACCGTAGCTTCCCGATGCCGCCGTCTCTCCTAATGTGCTTCTAGCGTGCGCTCACGCATGCCGGTATTTTTCTTTTTTTTTCCCCCCACCATCCCGCCCAGATGCTACCCGGTTGAGGGAAAGGAGGATGGGAGAGGTTCTGTACTGATCAACAGCTGTTGCCTATTTGGAAATATGCGGCATATTTGCACAAGCTCTAATTAATAGTCTCTTGTTATGCTCTGGGCTCACTTGCCGGGAATTAGTGCAATTAAATGTAGAGGCCACAGAAATGTCTGTTTACTGGTTTAGAGGTACACAAGCCATTCAGTACATAAGTGATTTATTTATAAGAAATGAGTATGTGTAGGAGTGTGCCCTGCAATTGACTGACTTCCTGTGCAGAGTGTCCCCTGCCTTGGGCCTTGGGTTAGGCCTCAGCCACAGCTCTGGGTAAGTGGTTAGGGATGATGGATGGAGAAATGGATGGAGGGAATGGATGAGTTTGGTGCACACCAAAGGGTTTGATCTGTGAAAATACATTTGATACTGATTTGTTGCTCAATTCTCTTCTCTTGCTTGGGAAAGACAGATGTTCAACAGACAGGAGGCCATGACATTTCCCACAGTTTCCAGACCAGCCCCCGTGGCTTGCGGATTTACCACTGTTGGTGCAAATGTTCCAAAGCGTGAAAAAGAGTTAGGGTACCATCTGAGATGCCGTGACACTTCACCAAGTGGAAGACAGCTGTTTTAGCAACACGCACTGGCTCACTGGTGGCATGTAGATCTGGCACTGGCAGGAAACACCATGTAGAAACTCAAGATGGTAGCAGAGATCTTAAAGAGGGGCAAGACGGTCACTACGGACAGATCTGTGCAATATCCTAAGTGGCAGTATCCTGCTGCAATGGCAGGCAGCAAGAGCCACTGAGGATGAAAAGCAAATGGAGCACCGGCCAGTTTCCACTGGACGTCAGACGAGGAGCCGCGGTCTCTGATCCCGCCTCCCTGCCGCACGTGCAGTTTCCTGGGAGTCAGCGTGCTTTAGAGAGTAGGGGCCTGCATGTCATATTGCAGCCTGAGGACAAACAAAAGACCCCTTCCTTTATTTTACCTTTCAGTTTTGCTGTGAAACACCACAGCAGGAGGTCAAGGGGCCATGTTGAAGGAAGTACCAACCTGACAAAAGCAGACTCTCAGCCACTGACCTTCCAATTACTACACTGTCGAGGGGGATGTTATTAAAGCCGACGGATGCCGGCTTCTCAGACATGTCTCTCCTCCTCTGTCCTGCTCTCCTCCCACTCTTCCGCTCTACTGCTGTCCTTCCACCTTGTCTCGCTGTGTCCTTCGCCAAGAGACGTTTAATTCCGGCCCGTAATTACTGCCATTCCACTTCGGTCCATTCTCATTTAACCAAAATAAAATGTAATCTCTCCCCGTAACAGAATCATACCATGGTCCTGTCATTTCTGTCAAATGTAATTATCACTGTGTCTAAATAATGCAACACATGGAAAAGGTAGGTATGAGCTGGTGAAAGAGAAGAGAAAAAAACATAGATATGTTTTTCTTTATGCTTTGGGTCTTTTTTAAAGGTGTGTAATGAACAATTATGCACATAATGACGATTGGATTAAGATGAGAATATTACCATTAGGAACTTGCAAAGACAGTAAGATCAAAGTGCTATAAAGATGTGATAAGTAATTGTTCTGAGGAAGTAGCCTACAAAGGACATTGGATGACCAAAACTAAAAATTGACTAATTAACTATTTAATTAACTAATCCTTACTATACACTAGCTTTGCAGTTGGTATATTTTTATAAAAATAAATATCAAAATTTTTGCTCTGCCATTTGTTGGCACATCAGGCGCATTGGACATTTATTCATAAAAATCGTCGGTCATAGAAACGGGGCACGATAGATCGCAAAAAGGTGACACGAACCAACAACTGTCAGCTGATGTTTACACTGGATTATTTTACATTAAAAAAATTACTCAACCAGTATGTCTCTATCCCAAAAGCAAGGTCAAGTACAAGATAGCAAATAGTCATTTCATTATCTTAACAGTTCTCCCAAACGATTCAACAAAATCATTTAGTATGTGCTAAATGATTTTCTATATAAATGAATTAAAGGAAAAACCTATTTCATCTGAAAATACACTGGGATTTTGATAAACATCACGTAAATTCTGGGTGTTGGAGGCAACATTAAACACAGAGAAAGAAAGCTACCACAATTAGGATGACCCTTATTAAAGGATACATTTGGTCATGAATGAGACCTTCCGGTGCTTATACTGTGAATCGAATGCAGCCTACATGATAATCCTGGAAGGATTAACGCATATCACTTGGATAGACAGCTAGTCCTGTTTGTCACTGCTATACTGAAGCTCTTTTTGATTGTTAGGGGAATACTCTAGTCATGAAGCAGACTGAGCTTCACAAAACCCACCTGTATGATAACCAACATCTGATGTCTTGCATTAGCTGCCAACAGCAATCCTTCGACACAAGATGTCCTCATCTGCCGAGGTGACGCCTGCTGCGTCTTATCTGAGAGCTTCGGTGAACTGTGCCAAAAGCCTCTTTGATTGAAAAAAGGTGTCTTCAAATTGTACTGCTAGCACTACTTCCTTTTCCTTTTTTCAGGTTTCTGTGTGGAAATCTGAGCTCAAAAACAAAAAAACCGGATGTGTGTCCTCGAAGTTGAGCACTCATAAAACACGGTTGATACCGTAAGAGGTCATGCTCCGCCCGTCTAGACTTTTCGTGACCACGCCTCCCTTGTTAACCTTGTGTGGATTCCCCGAGTTTAACAGCTGTTTCCGGTTGCTGCCATTAGTGCAATGTATTTAGTCCGCGTTTCAGTTTGTTTCCCCAGTCCGGTCATTGTATTGTCCGTCTGCGTTTTACTCGCCTTGTTGTTTATTAAACCCCATCTCTGCTCGTGCTTCCTTGGGTCTACTCATGACAACAAGAGGATGCACTTCTGGGGAAAATTACTTGTAGAAGGTGGAAGATGGAGGTATTGATGTATAAATCCAATTTGAGTTTCTAAACCAAACCTTTCCCTTAATTTTACATTTATTTATCAGCTAAATGCATCTATGAAAACATCTCCATATACCACAATATTTTAACCGAAAACTGATCATTTTGGATCAGAACATATAAATATACAGTATTAGGCCAAAATATTGGTGTCCCGCTAGAGGCGGACATGATGAAAACACAGAAAAAGAAGCATGCGAAGGAGAGATGATCGGAGAGGTGTGTGGCTAGATGAGAGTGGAAGAGTATTCCAATGTCACATGCTAGCAGCACGATTCCACGTGTTTTCTACACTTGTGATGGCTTATCGACCTTAAAATGGCCGTGGGAAAATACCACCATTGAGTTACCACCCACTTGGACCTGTTTAAAAGAGCACTGGTAGTGGCATTGCCCTGACTCTCATGGCTTAAAGGAGAACTCCATTAGTGCTTGCTAATACTATAATGGAGTGCCTCTCTGGCCCCCGCTGGAAATAAGGGCTCTTAATGCATCGCTTAATTAATTGTGTGAAATGCATTGACTGGGAACACACTACAGGCCCAAAGACGAACATCTAAATGCCTGCATTTGTGAAAAAATCCCAACAATCTAAATGATCCTGGATGGAGTTCTAAGTAGTCACTTCCTTAGGCAACTGACAAACCATGAGTGAAAGAAGAATGGAAGAGGAGAGCCAGCTCAATGGGGAAGGTCTGCACAAAAGGTCAGTGACTGGCCCTAACTGTCCAGTCATGTCTGGAGGTCTGTGAACTAGAGAAATCCTCCACAGAGTACAGGCTGGAATTTCCTTGAGCAGAGGTCACATTGGGTGGTCAGGGGGAGGGAGAATACTGGAACAGATGTCTTCAGGTGCGGTCACCAGCCCGTGACTGATCAAAGAAGGTAACAAGGTGACTTTATGGGTGTAAGACCAGCCTATTTCAAAACCAAAACTAATGCATATTTTTGGCGAAGGGCTCTGGGAACTGTAGTTCACCAGTGCCTTAGTGTTTCTGGAGGCACTGATATGGCCTCTTTCAATGCCATGAATGACTTTGCCATACATGTATTATAAAGACATGCAGGACATTTCAGCTTATGGCAACTGTTTTTAGTTGTCATGAAGCATGAGAAAACATTGTGAGAGTATGACATTTCTGATTTTCTGGAAGTGTCTATCACATTCTTTAAGATGCTAATAGTGCAGATGAATCTTTCCCGGATCTGTCACTATGTATTTCTGACAGTGTTATGTAGGTGTTTGCAAATGGAGTCAAAATGTCTATTTTCAAGCACACTACTCATATTCCGGGTAAATGTGATACTAGTTGCTAGAAATACTACTACTCTGTGTGTGTGTGTGTGTGTGCGTACAATTCTTTTGTTTCACTCATTTCAGTCCTGCTTCTAGGCGCCTGATAGGAACTGTACAACCAATGTACTTCAACACCAGCAGAACCAGGATTAAACCAGGATTTAAAATGCAGACTTTTTTTTAAATATAGAGTGGTCTCTCTGTTTTTTCCAGAGCTGTGTGTGTGTATGAACATTTGGAAGGAAACACAACAGGATGATTTATAAATGGTATTCTCTCCTTTTTAAAAGGGATGTGAGTCTAAATCACTGGCAGATGGAAACTGAAGACCGAAGCAGCATCAGGACATGTGACCTTACATTAGTGAGGTGGATGTGGTGACTGGAGACAAAGATGAAATAGTGTTCCTTTAGCATCAGTATGAATGAAGTGTTAAAATCATACGTACAGTCACAGCCAAAATTAATAAGATCTCACAGCAATGGCATGACTGAAAATCAGTTAAAAAAAGACCCATGTCTTAATTGCAAAAAACAAAACATGGTATTTTGGTCTATATTTTAAGCATATAAAAAATAGACAAATCTATGCTGTCCACTGTACCTAGTTGATGTATGCTCTTTTATGTTTTCAAAACCCCAATTAAACCATGCTGAACCCTAAAACAGATATTGATGTTTTGCACTCAGCTCGTGCTGAAACCCACGCTGACTTTCTGAGATATTGACCTGCTTCACTGAACTCACGGTTCCCTTCACTGAGCTACTCTTGGTTCTCCTTGCCATCGGGTATACTGGGGCAGTGATTCAGTATCTATTGATACCACCAGTGGGATTACCATTCATCGCTCTGCTCATTCCGTCTTCCTGAGTACTTATGGAGCTGACGATAACCCCAGTCCTGCAGAAGGCCTGCACGTTTCTCAGAAGTGTTGCCAGTAGGAAAAAAATCCTTTAACGGGCTACTTTAGCAGGTCAATTTGCTGTCTGTTCAAATCTTCTGGGAGCTTCCATTCACCCAAATTTTAGGATTATATATATTTTATACAACCAGTAGATGTCCCTGTTACATTATAAATATCTATTTGATGTAGCAGGTTGTTCTTCTATACTTAAGCAGTTGGTTGCAAAGCAGCCTCAGAACCAAACTGAAGTCACTACGATGTTTCTTGAAAGAATAAATCAGTTCCTCTCAGACCTTCAAAGAGAAGCTACACCGGCCTTGAGTTAATCACTTGACAATTGGTGTTCAATCTAAAGTATGAATTCTTCCTGTCAGAAATGGAATTTTATGTTGAGGAAGAATACAGTAAATAAGGATTATGGGAAAACAAAGAACAAAACTTTGAAAACTGCTTAAGGTGGGAGTCTATGTATTCCAAAATAAGTAGCATGCTATAGAATGACCTAGAATGCCTACCATACCAGGGATGTGGATAACGAGCAAACTGAAAAGAAGGAAAGTGAAAAGATATGTTGAAGGTAGAAGTCTAACTATTATAAAATGACTGGCTTGATACATCACCCTCAAACTGACCTTTTTCCATTCAGACCATGCCAGGGATGCGGACATAGACTTTGGACGCTTACAGTACTTTGGGAAATTTTCTCTTCATTCCTTAGAATTTCTGAGCCTTTCAAAGCTTGACGTATCCGTGCAGTTGCTCAATGACTCATCCAGCTGTTTCCACATGCAGCAAACTCTTCTTGCTTTTTTTCCCGACAGAAGTACTCTCTGAACATCCGTTCATTCATGTGAAGAAACTGGAGAAGTCCTAAGCTCACTAGCATGCATTTCTCTAAAATAATGTGTATCTCATACATACATGAGTGCACAGTGCTAACATAAAAAAAGTAGTGTAAATGCTTCAATGATCATTTGCAAATGTATGTTTCTGTGGTTTTAAAAAAATAAATCTATTGGAAATATGGGCCTTTTTTGATACAACAGCCCAGCGATACAACATTAGCCTGTATGTGTCCTTCAATATCCATAAGAAGGATTTCTGATAGAGACAATGAACCTGATGAGCATAACTGCGGGTCTATAGTCAATCCATCAGCTATCATTGCTGAGACACTACAACATCACGGATTTATTCCACAGAGAAAAGACAACAAAAATAAATAAATCAGGTTTCGACAATGTAACACAGATCAGGCAAGGTCCATTGGATGGGAAACATTTTGATGATGTTGCATGATGTGTCGGTTTGTGAACAATTTTTTCTCCTGCATTTATATTATATTTGTTCAATTACCAATGAAAGAACCAGCTGCAGGGGAAATATTGTTTCTGATTATTGCTGTTAAAAACACAAGACCGTCTGTTCACAAGGCTCCACAGGACTCATTTTAATAAACCAGTTCTGAGAACTCACTGGCAACAAGGGCTGAGGGAGAATATTTTTGAAAAATATCACCACATTCCCTAGCTTTATTTTTCTTACATAAACAGAGGCTTAAAATAGAGTTTCTTACATTTAAGAGATGTATGAAAAAACAGTATAGTTTTAGTGTCAACTATGGGTTATTAAAAACAACCAAACCAGCCACAGCCCTCATCTGGAGAAGTGATTTGGAGAGTGATGGATGGGTTGAAAGATGGATGAATATTAAAGCAAGTGGAAAGGGGCTTGAATAGGACCTGCTTCCATACACAAAGGATTCCTTCACTGGCAGGCATTTGCATTTACACCAAACTCATTCTCAACCCCCCCCCACCACGGCTCCATCACTAACGACAGCTTCACAAATGCACATTCAGTCTGACTGGCCTTCAAGTCTCTATTCTACTCATCACACAGGTTTTCTGCTCCATTTTATTTTTGAACATAATGGTACACTCTCTGACTTCTAATGACGCTCTTTCCGTCCATGATGAGACAGTAGTGTTAACTTGAGAAATGGCGGGATTTTGCGCGAGCTTACCGCTGTATTTGACGATCCTGATGGTGGAATCACCCTCTCCAAATCGAGTGATGGGGGTGAGGCGAACCTCGTAGGCCTCAGGCTTGATGAGCTCAGTGAGGTTGTAGGTGATAAGCTCCCCTTTCTGAATCACCCCTTCAATGGGGATCTCCTGCTCCCACCATCTCTGCTGCCCCGTCTGGTAAAGAGGACAAACAACATCTCTCAGCATCATCCAAATTAGGGAAAATAATCCAATAATAGTACAAACGACATGGCAACAGAACAAAACAATTAAGGTGCTGTGCTGTTAGGGAATGAGTGTTGTGACCAAAAGCCATTATATAAAATCTTTTCAAATAACTCCTTACTTTACCAATAGCTAGTACAGTAAGCCACATAGAGATACATAATATAAATAGAATCTTACGGCAGTTTGTGCAAAACATTTGTGTGTTTGCCTCCATCTGAATTTGGCCTGGCTCAGAATCAAACCCATGGGGCAGCAAACACCACACAGGCTTCTGGCATGACAGTTAGCGTGCCGAGTTAAAAACACAAGGCCCAGGCTACAGAAACCTGAACAGACTCTTGCCTTGACCTCAGGGGGTGACGTCACTGTTACCGTCGGCCTTGTGCCATTTTAGGAGGTGGCACTACAAATGACCATGAAATCAGGCCTCGAAGAGAGGTACGTCATCCTCCCCGACTGGTGGGGGTGTCGTTCACCTTCTGTTCAAGGGCCGGGTTTGCCCCCCCTGCCCACGTGGGGGAGTGAGGCAGCCACTTGGCAGAGAACCATACATTCTACAGCATGTGCCAACAACTGCCCTTAGCTGCACACCCCCTCCAGACATACGCCTTCCTCCGAGGCCCATATGGTCCGCCATTCCCCTGCTGATGCCGTGGCTGATGGGAGGTAGACAAAACCGTGGGGCCACAACACAATGCACGGCAGACACTCGAAAAGTGGGCAATGGAATAATTACCCCAATTAACACAGGAGCAGGCCATGAGTGCAATTAGGAAATTGCAGTCATTTTAAAAGGTAGGGTCACAGAAAAGCACCAGGAGTTTGCTAATTGTGCTTGACACGAATTGATAATTGCTTGTGGGATTTTCCGTCTGCTCTGCCCTTTTAACTTCCTGCCATCACCTCATGGCATCGGCATTATCCCCTGCACCCCGCATACCTTCAAGACTGTGCCAAAATGAACCTAGACACTTTTTCTGTATGCCTGACTCTAAAAAACGAAGAGACCATTTCACACACCTTGCAGACCCATTCGATTTTGGCCAATGTTTCCATTCCCTGGCTTACCGATACACATGACCTTGTCACACCCAATACTCATGATGCACACTGAGCTCTTTCAGATTTTTTTTCCCTGTTCATGAGCTTCTAGGGTAGACCAGGGAATGCGTGACCAGAGGCAAGAACAGGGCCGAGTGCTCAATCTGATTCTGGGTCTGCCGCATTGATCGTGTTCCTGGTGGTCAACGATGAACCCAAACAGATTGACAAATCAATCGTTTGTGGAGGCAGGGAACCAGTGTACGACAGGGGCAGGCTGTGTGGGGGTGAGAATGACAGAAGATCACATTACAACTCCCGGATCCTCCTCACTAGAAGCCTACAGAATAAAAGCATTCTAGAGCATTGCAGCCAAAACAGGTCTTTTGGAAGTCAGTTGGCTGGAGGAAGCAGTGAGGTGGCATGACAAGCAGAGGTCATCTCTATTGCACTTATCATCATTAATTAAATATGGCCCTTGTTTTGTCAATTTAGATTTAGACCCCCCCAAGAGACCCTCAAATAAGGGAACAGAACTGGTGCTATTTAGAGGGGGTTAGGAAAGCACAGAACACACATGGCAAACCGATCCACCGATTGGGATTGTATGGGAACATTTCTCTGGCAAAGACTGTGTCGAAACAAACCAGAACGAAGGGAACCTTAGGAGTCAGTCAGCCTGATTACTGGGGCAGAATCTAACCTTCCTTGCAAACAGAAAGTCCAGTCTTCCATAGCTGCCTACCTAAGCACGGCTCAAGACATTAGAAGGGCCGGAAAATGTAAAAGGAAAAAACACATTGAGACAGCACAACACTTTCATCACTATGAGGTGATTCGCAAAGGTAAATAAACCCATTTTTGTGCAAGTCAGAAAAATTAATTTTTTAAAAGGTCTCAATGCTTAGGAAGATGATGCTTATGTTGGTGGAAAATTCAGTAAATAGTACGAGTCATATAAACCAAAGGAAAAGTTCAATGTTCAAGAAATGTTCAAACACCTTGTATTCTCTAACAGAGCAAAAGATGGTCTTTCTTACTTCAGAGCTAAGAACAATTAAGTAAAAGGCAACATCCTAGAAAACATTTCAATAAAATATGCACCATGAGTCTATAATCTTCTGTCTGGCAGGAGAAAAAACACCTAAATAAATCATAAGGGGGAAACAGATTCACCAATAAAAAACAAAAAAGAACAAAAAAGAAGCCTTAATCAAGACCGAACCAGAGGTGGCAACAAATCGTCTGGTAAAGCATTTTAGCACTGCAAACCTCCAATTAACCTGTTCAATTGTGTAGAAGCAAGCTGAACAGCTTGAATAGGAAGAGAAGTGAATTAGTCTTTTTGGCCAGCCCCCGAAACGGAGTGCTTTTAAACTAAAATGGGTTTCGGTGATGCATTTGAGAGCCACCTTAACGGTGCAAGTGAGTGCTGTGCTAATTAAATAGGGTACTGCTGATTCTGACCCCCGAGCCCCAGGGGAGTTTCAGGCATAAAAACCACGGCCGTAAACAAAGCAAAGCGAGTGGTTTATATTCGCAGGCTGAAAGTCTGTAGGAGGCCCGGCCATGTTGGGGACACAGACAAACGCATTACATGGTATGGACTGTCTGGCAGGGAGCTGGGAGGGAGCAAAGATGTGCACTGTCTGGCAGGGAGCAAAAACATGAACTGGCTGTGGATCCCCAAGAACTGGATTGGGAAAGACTGTCTTCTAGCATTCACAATTTCTGCCTAATACCATACAGCTAAGAAGAATAATAAAATCTCTTTTTCTGTGACTAAATTCAAGAAAATGCATGTAGATGCAAAATAAATGTTCCGTTTACTGTACATATTCACATACATTAATGTCCAAAATGAAATTTATATACGTCTGATATATCCAGTCCATAACTACTTATTGAGTACAGAGTCATGAAGAGGTCATCCTGCGAAGCAGTATGATGGGATTTCAGTTATTTGTGATAAATCGCAATAGCTTACTCAGAAAAAAAATGCTCAGTGATGAACGTGGCACTCCTGCTCGTGTTCAGCTCATGTTTGGGCACTGGGCGGCACCAGCATACAGGTTTAATACCCCAAAAGTTTTTATTGATGTCCCAGTTCTTTGGCACTCACTTTTACAGTCACCGTCACTACATGATGATGCCTAAAAGTTTGTAGCTGAAGCCCTCAATATATTCTGCCCCTGGGACTTGGGGCCTCTTCTGAGCAGACCGTATCATAGCCTGATTCAAACAGCTTAGACCAACAAACAAGCTATACAGCACTAGGAGCTGAAGCGCCTGTCAAAAAATAAATAAAAGAGTATGACAGAAGCAGAAAAGGACCGGCAAAAGAACCATGTACTTAGATTAAATAAAAAATATACATATATAAATATACATATGTAATCATGCTGCATAATTAAGAGCAATTTGAATTTCTCTCTGTCACAGGCCAAAATGTTACAGGTGTGCACAATTTTATGTTTGGTAATGAATATTCATTTAGAATCATTTGCCAGTGTTATGAAGCAAATATCCCCACTTGGACTAAAAAAAACAAATTGTACAACAACTGCTGAAATTTCTCGGAGCGGCCAACACTCAGAGCACACAGAAGCACAGCACAATATGATTTATTTGTCAAATTTACATTGGAGATTAGCAAATTTCCCAACAAATCATTTTTAGTTATTTGTTATTTTATGTGTTGTATAAAACATAAAATTGACTTTGGCTTACGTACAACTTAAAATCAAAATCAAATATGACACATTACAAACATAAAACACTGACAGATTGTCTGTTATTTATGAAAATACGATTTACTGAATTATTGCCAATTTTGTATGATTATCTGTGAACAATAGGTCCAACATAATAATTACAAAAATGTGCGCACGCATGCATGTGTACACACACACACACACACACACACACGCACACTCAGGTTTGTGATTATATCTTTGTGGTGACTCTCCATTCATTTCTATGGGCAAACTCCTAATCCCAACATGATGACCTTGACCACAGTCCAGCCCTAACCTTAACCATAAGTAACCACACAAAATACGAGACTTTTGGCATTCTTAGTTTTTGGGGACCTGAAAAATTGCTCCCACAACATAAAAATAACAGGTTTTTATTACATTATGGGGGACATTTGGTCCCCACAATGTAATATAAACCTAATCCACACACACATACACACACACACATAAACATCATAGGCTGTTACTGGAGTCAGCAATTCTGAAAACACTTTTGGTTGCAGGAATTTCTAGAGTAGCCAGAGGCATTGATAGAGACCTGAAGCCCCAAACTCATGTAGGACTGAATTCCCCATTTTAACAGTTTCCATTGGTTTCTGTATTATTTTATTATTGGTTATTTATGACTGACAGCAGACAGCTCAGCTAGTGTGGGAATTAAAGCTGCTTTTCTTTGATCACTAGTCAGAAGGAGCAGGTGCTGGAATCATACAACCCACAATCAAACCACGATCACTCCCCAAAGGTCATATCTGCTGCTTAAGGAGGAGCGAGATGGTGGCAGATCGGTAGAACTGGCTGATATAATATGCACTTATAGTGTAATATTCTTGTCTTGGAAATTTTCGTCCTTCTATGGGACTTGACAAGATAAATATACAGTTCACAGTGTCATAAGTACTGGCCCATCTAATTAAAACCATACACTCCACCCAATTAAATAGCAGTCAGACAGAAATAGCTATCAATCCCCGTGATAAGTAAACAAGTCTCACACGTTCCCTGGTTCAGAGTAACATGCACACCAGTGAATGCTGGGACATGATGGCCACTATAACACATGTAAACAGCTTACCAAAGAACCAGTCAGGATGGAGTCGGGCAGCTCCCAAGGTGGAGGGTAACAGTTTTGGTGAAGGAAGAACTCCTGATTGATGAAACCAAGTGTGGAAAACATCTAGTGGCAGGAGGACAGCAGAGGCGGATGCAATCTGTGAATGTGGCTCCCGAAAAGTGATAGTGATTGGTTTAGCAGCAGGAGGAAGAAAGGAGAGCTGGGTTTTATCTGCCAACTGGTCCTACCTGGTTCAGAAATTCTGCAGTGAAGACAGAGGTGGAATCAGAGGACTCACTGAGCCGATTTCAGTCTTCCAATCTGGCCCCTTGAAAGCTGATTGGCTAGGCTGATCAGCTAAACCAAATGATGAGAACAACCTGGGTAGATTCAGCAGAGCCAGTGAGCCGCTGTTTGTCACAACAGGGGCCCTCTCAAGCCTGAAATCTTCCCATCCTCGGATTCAATTACTGTTTATTGTTTCTGAAAATTTTGTAATTTCACACACTGTGAATCCATATTAGGCGAGGAGTGTCGTTTTGCTCTCTCCCCCACAGAGCAGGTCCTGTCAAAGATACGGAAATCTGAGGAAGTGCTCACTGTATCTTAAACTGCCAAAAAGGAGCCCCTCATGTCTTCATTGGCAAAAAACGGAATGTCTGCTCTCGGGGTAAAAGTGGTACAGGTGACAGAATGAGCCAGAGGCAACCCCAGAGTGCTTCCTTCAGCATTTAACTGCTATTAAAACCTAAGATCCGGCCTTGTGCAAAATGTCAGGCTCTGATTCCATATATCAATGTTTCCCAACCTGGTCTTCAGGGACCCCCAGTCGGTCCATGTTTTTGCCCTCTCCCTGCTCCCTGCTAGACAGTCCACATTTTTGCTCCCTCCTGGCTCCCTACAGTAGCAATAACATGGACCATCTGGGAGTCCCCGAGGACCAAGTTTGGAAACACTGCCATACATCATCCATAAAATATCAATATATGGTTTGTTTTGATGTCACAAATATTGAATGCAATTAATTTGTACAGAAGAGGAGACGTGTAAGAGATCTAACATTGATGCAGATTTCAGTCTTTGATCTTGATTTATCAAGTGTAGCTTGCATTGAAATTTACACTCATATTCTGGTGAACATTAATGCTGATAAGCAACCCTTCTCAATGCAACTGATATACTAGTAAATGTTTTTTTTTATCTAATGTATTATCCATTAATTTGAAATGGAAAACGGGACAAAAGTGTAGCTTTTCTCCCTGGTGTTCTGCCATTCAGTAGAATGACGTACTCTCATGACTTCCCTCTGGTAGGTGGGTATAATTACAATCACTTGCCATTACTGGCTGTGTAGATTCACTACTGTCATGTATCACCAGTTAATACCTGCCCCAGGCTGAGGGCAAGTAAATATCCTTGTTCACTGTAAGCAAATTCTTATCAAATCACAAAAAACACTTATCAAATTAATTACTTCTGCATAGACCAAGTCGGATGCACCGAGGGGGAAGGAAAGAGAAGTGGGCCACAATGAAGGTTCAAACATCCTCCGCATCATAGGGGATCTCTAGACATTGGAAAACATCATGAGGTGATTGAGAAGATGTGATGTTTTTAAGAAGAGCTCCGGGGTGGTGGCCGCCTTCTACTTGCACATGTCGGAGGACCTTCCCATAATAAGCTTCTGGAGTTGTTACTATCGTTGTGCCTAGAGTCTGTACTGCCTGCATGCTGGATTCTCTTCAAACGCAACAAATACTGGATAGATACCATTAGGATGAAAGGTCATCTCTCAGAATAAGAACATAAGAACATAAGAAATTTACAAACGAGAGGAGGCCATTCGGCCCATCAAGCTCGTTTGGGGAGA
>JAODLD010000030.1:3564524-3584089 GCA_026781065.1 Mormyrops boulengeri | reverse complement strand
CCCCCCCCCCCCCCCCCCCCCCCCCCCCCCCCCCCCCCCCCCCCCCCCCGATGCATAGTAGGAATGCTTGATTATGGAAAAAAATTATAATTTTAGTCAATACTGAGATAATGATTATTTGGCATGATTACTCATTGACTTCAGAAAAATCATGCATTTATTGACGTTTGAAAACACTTGTCTTTTTAACAGTGGATTTCCTTGAACTCTAAATATGATTAATCTGAGAAACAAATAAAAAGGGGCAGGAAAGGCATGGGCTGGATTCATAACACAAGACAAAATGGGAGCATCTTTGTGAAATGAAATGCGGCACAATAATCATTTTATCTCGATAATTTTGTTTTGTAAATCGTTGGAAACCAAAATTGTAAATGAAATTAAAATTGGATTAACATCCCAGCCCTAGCACATACATACAGAATTTTCTACTCGTTGTCTTTTCTAACAGACACACTCATGGAAACTGAAATTGTATTTGGATGGATATCTAACTTTTTCCATAGCTGCTTACACATTTATACAGGTGCATACTGAATATGCAGCGTTTCTACAGCAAGCATTTCAGGTTGAGCACCTCATTCGAGAGACCAACAGCACTGCCCCTCCACTGCTTTGGCCATCAGCTGCCGCTGATGTCGCTGAGAGGGAACACGGTGTATCTGCCTCAGCTAATCAGTACACAAAAAACTGTAGTTTACCATTATCCAACATACTGTACGTGTGTGCAGTGAGCTTACAGGTATCCTCAGGAAGCTGAGGGAAGGACCCAAAGGATGCCCAAGACAGGATGTCAGTCCATCTCAGAGATTTCTTTATATAGCTTCACAAATTCACCATGAACCCCTCTATCAAAAATACAAAACTGCTCAATAGACACATCTTCCAAGTTGGCCTTTATCACTACGCTACACTTCACTACAGCCAATCAGCCTGTCAATGTAGTTTTCTTTTTTGTTTAATTTACCATTAGTTTAGTATTATTAAATTTCTATTGATTTCCATATTATGTCTTGTAACTTTTAATGTGTTGCTGGCCCTTTAAGAAACCACAGACACAGCTCAGTCTTTCAAATAAGTTCTTGTTCATTCAAACCACTGATAAGGTAAACCTGTCTTTGAATAATTTTAAATCCTGGATTTTTTATAATGTGTCAAAATTTCACCACACCCACTGGATTCAAACCGTTTTTCCCCCAAGGCAACACTAATGGGTCAGTGATTGCTGCACACCCTGAATATCCCACCGGTTTCCCCTCAAAAGTGTGAATTAGAGGGAGGGAACATAACATAGCTAAATAAACCAAGAGAGCAGCAAGCATGACTGCACTATTCGGCAACATGAGAAATAATTCTGATGCAACAGGAATTGCTGCTTTGTAAAATTATAATAATTACTTTTCAGATTATTCTAAAGGAAATTTAGATTTTTTTTTTTCTTTTTCATGTCTGGAACCTAAAATTATAACATATAAACAATGCAGCAGGATCATACTTAGCCCAAAGTAACATACAAGTAATTTCTTGCCTTAAACACTTTCTTCAAGTAAAAGAACATAACGGAGACTGAGCTATTCTTTATCTAAGCGATAATAATAAAGACAATCTGACACACTACACAGCAACAATGTATACTGTTATCTTTATTTAAAAAATGGCTTAAAATATAAGCCATTCATGAAAATATGTCTCTAGAATAATCACCTCTTAAAAGAGGGCAATTTGGTGTTCTAATCAAAACAGGTGTGGGAGTTGGTCTACCTTGAACTACCTGCTTGAATAACCTGGTGGTGGCCTGCTTTTCCCAACAAAACAAAAATATGACTTCACAGTGACTTCACAGAGGTATTTAGCATTGCCGCTACTTCTCCTAGGAGTGGGCACAAATAAGTGTCAGAAACCCAAGGCTGACTGCAAAGGCTCTGCTAACATTTGATTTGACACTTTATAACATCTGTCTCCATGAGTCTACCAAGATTGGTCTTCATGGTATGCTAATATAGAGGGGAAACAAAATCCTGTTTATCAACACTAAAACCTCTTGTAAAAGTGCATAGCCTGGTAGAGAGAAAGTATAATGGTTTGGGGCTATTTTGCTCCCTCAGGGCCTGGGTGGCTTTCAATCATTGGGGGAACAATGAATTCCAATAACAGAATGTCAGGGGTTTGTGATCCATGAACCAGGTGGAACCCTCTTCCAGGCCTGGACACTGCAAGAGGCAACAGCAGCAGTAGCAAAAGCCAACAACATTTAGTGACTATATTAACAGTCAATGACTACAGCTTGCTGCTCATTCTTGTTTATACCCATGTCTAGGATTTTGCCCTATTTCTACTTAGCTCACCTGGGGGTGTTCCACAAAGCAAGAGTTCTCAGTTATCTGCGTTAACTTAAGCTAGAAGTAATGATTGTCCAACAGGAATGCTCCTTACTTAAACTCGTATTGGACAATCATGATTCCTGCCTGTTCAAGTCCTGTCATCACAGAGTACTGTTTGCTGTATATCCATTAAAGATCTATAATATAGCAGCAAGTCGACTGGTACAAACAGAAAAAGTCCAATATGTTACAATAGTCATTCAGAGCCTGGACCCCAATCTCATTGATTGTGATCTGACACAAGGCATTCAAGTAAAATATGGCAGGAAAATACAGACGCTCCTCTACTTACAAATAAGTTACGTTCCGAATGGCTGTTTGTAATTTGAATTGTTTGTAAGTTGTTATTCAACATCATTTTAAGTTTATACGCAAGTACAAAAAACTAGGATGCTGGGAGTACGCACGCTATGCTGCTGCGCGGTGGGAGTAGCAGCCAGAAGTCGTACCGGGCGGAACTGGCGCGCAGAACGAAAAAAATTGATGTTGTGGACAGGAAACAGGAGCCCAAGGAACACAATTCGGACTTGCAGTCCTCTTCGTTTCTATGTCTGAAAGTTCTTTAAGTTGAACGTTCGTAAGTAGAGGAGCGTCTGTACATTAAATATACATGGTTTTGTACAGAGGAATGGGCCAAAAATAGCTGCATTTTGTTGAGATTATTGCTGACAGTTCACAAGGGTACATATTATTTTTGCATTTCTTCAGATATTGCAATGGAAAATGTTGTATGTTTAAGTCATTTATTATCACATTTTAGGAACCATTCATTCAAAATTCCAGATAATTCCAGACCTTTTTTTTTCTCAGATGTGTGTTGAGATCATGTCTACAGCTCTGTCTTGCCAGGCTTAAAATAATCAGAGAAGAAACAAAACAAATAACCCTAGAAATGTTGTCAAATGCATTACAATTTGAAGTTATGTATGGTTTTTTAAAACGATGCACAAATGAACTCTTATGATAATTTTAATATAACAAAATATCTAAATTCAGACTGAATCTTAAAGCTGAAATATATTGACTTCTTTCTGTACTTTAACCCTTCATTTACTGGCCAGTTAGGCTAAACAGAGCGTATAACAAGCTTATAAAACAGATTAAATAGGCAGAAGAATAATGAGCGATGCCGTATTATAGGAAAAGGGCAAGAGGGCTCATTTTCCTGTATTTTTATGCATGTTTTCTGTAGCATTAGATCCCCTGTAGGCCTTGAACGGGGAGCAGCTAGGGTGGATCAGACTAATAATCCTTTTTCACTAAGTGGCCAAAAAGAGGATCACTGTAAACAAAAATATTCCATGAAGTTTAAATCTGCTCTTCATCACCTGTGGTGGCAGCTAGCGGCATGCCAGATAAGCACATATTTTTTACAGATTGGGGGGGGACAGGGGATAATGGGAGAGAGGGAGTACTTGAGTACTTAGTGTTGACTTTCAGCGCTTGTGGGTGGCCAGTGCCAATGACAAATGTGACAGGGGATAAATCAAGCTGCGTGATGCCGTTATGAATGGGTGAGGACTGCGCTGCGCCAGCTGAGTGAGGTAGGTGTGAAGGTGACGCCAAGCATGTGGGAGAGTGCTCGACGACACACACAGCCTTCAGACGACTTACACGCAAACAACATGCCAGGCCCCTCAGACTCTGTCCTGTTTTTTGTTTTTCCCCCCACAGCATGGAAATTATTTCAACAGTGTGGTATTTTGTAAAGGAGCCCTGGATTCTTGTAATTAGATTTCTATTTCCATGTCACCAGGCCTGCTCTCCTCCCTGCTCTGCCCAGAAACCTGAAGAAGGCAATAATTATATTTACATTTTACTTATTTAGCAGACACTTTTATCCAAAGTGCCATTTTTTTATTTCTTTGAGAAAGCAGGGTCAGATAGTCCCTACAGTGATTGCAGTTAAAGGCCTTGCTTAAGGGCCCAGTGATGAATCTCCATTGAGTTTTGGCTTTTGCAGATGCCAGTTTGGAGTTCTCTTCTCCTAACAGAAGCTCCCAGGAACACTAATCTTCTGTACTGCATCCATAGGCCAGGGTTGGGGCCATTCTGGAGTGCATTCATCAATTGCAATCCAAATCAGGAAATGTAACTGGAGTTGGGATTGGAAAAAAAAACTATGGGGAACAGAATTGGAATTGAATTTGACTTTCAGGGAGATTTAAATTCTAACTCCAGTTCCCTTTCCTGATTTGGAATGGAAATGATGAATGCATTCCTTAATAGCCCCAACCATGCCATAGGCACAGTCCCAAAAACCACCCCAGCAAATGATGGTGCGCTCCTCTCATGGGCCATGAGCGTGGCCCTCGCCACAGTGGCATATGGCTGCTCTTTTCACGCATCAGAGTTGCGCGGCCCCTCCTCTTGTAGGCACAGGGTTATAGCACTAACCACTGAGTCATATAGCCGTCGACCGTCATCGCAACCCGCAAGTCTAAACACTAGCGCTGGGAGGTCATTCCAAAAAGAAACTTTTGAATCGACTACAGTTTAATAAAAGTTTAAAGTGTTCTGAATAGCTGTCAAAAAATTTAATTCTGTGGACTCAAGCAGAGGGTGCTGCGAAGGCTGCATGTCAACGACTCTCTTGATTGGTGCCAATGGTGTTGTCACGGTGACAGTTGACACCCTCAGTGGATTGGATCATCGCCATCCAATCAGAGCAATCAGTTCTCGGTAGTTGTTTAGCTTTGTATTTCAAAAGTACAAATGAATGAGAAATTCTGATTATGTGATTTGCAGAATGAGCTTAAAGATGCAAGTTAATTTAGAAATGCCACAATTAATATTAAAAAAAAAAGTAATTTTGAGACCTGATTTATAATTTTAGTATCAAGGGTCATTTTCATTCAAACATAGATTTTAACATAAAGGAAGTATTTGGTGTGCGTGTGTGTGTGTGTGTGTGACCATGTATCTATTTCGTTATGGCACTCAAATTTATCATTAACATTGGTATTTTGATAGGTTACTATGTTATAACAAAACTTTTGGGTCTTCTGGGAGTTGGGCAATATAACAGAATACAAACATACTCATTGTAATATACAGTAACAGTGAGAGAATAAACCCTATTAGTGAAATAGCCGTCCGATCATTGTATTTTTGCAAGACAAAACAAGTGTGCAAACAAGACATAAATGATGAAGTATACTGTTACATATGTAATTTTAAAAGGTATTCTTGCCAGCAAAAGATTAAGTTAAAAGTATTGAGATCCCTTGTCATTCATACTAACCTGTCTTGTTCTTTTTACAAGTCCTTTTTCCTCTCATATTTTTAAGTTTTTGGAATCGAAAATTGCAAAAACTGCTGTCTGGACTAAAATCAATTGATTCCAAACTCTTGGATTTGGAATCAGCTCCCAAATTTTTGTAACAGAACAGCCCTACTAAACACATATGCCATGAGGTAAGGAGTGTGCGCTGATGCACCCACCACATGACGAACCGCCTCAGGGATGAGACCTGTGTGCAGCCGTGCAGCAGGTGATACCTCAGCACCACACTAGTTTGAACGAAATGGAATAGTGTGAAGTTTCTTTTGGCGGCTGGAGTACCAATCCTGCCACCAAACCCCAAATCTTCCCTGGAAGTTGGAGAACCTACTTGCAGGGCTGGATGCAGGTTAATGTCATACCCAGGATGAAGCAAGTGCAGGTAAGGGCCTTGCTGAAGTGTCCAATAGAGTAGAACCACTCCTCACATCCACAGGATTTGAACCAGCAACTTTCAGATTTCCTACACATTTCCCTAACCTCAGAGCCACCACTCTGCCCACAACTGCATGCCATACACTACAGTATGTGACATGCTTACGTATGTACATAATACACTACTTTATACGGTACTATAATTGGTTACCATTTCTCCTTATCATTTTTATATGTGAATGGTACATAGTAAACATAAGGACACAAATTTTGTAGCTTTTATAACATTTACTGAATATTAAAGTCTGTAAAAAATAAGTATAGCATACATTTATTTGGCAGAAAGAAATGGAAGAATATAAAAACAGCCTAAGACATAGAGTCTGAATTTTGCATAATTCTTATATATTGGTTTTTACATGGTTCACTCTCACTTCCAATGCTGGAGGACCCTCAGTGGACAAAGTCCTCCTCAATATCTCATAATGATTGCAAAAAAAGAAGAAAAGGATGGCAGGGAGGATGAATTACGGGAAAAGAGACTTTTCACACGGCCACACTTTTCACATAGCAAAAGGGGAAGTCATCAGGCTGTATCTGCTTCTACTGTGCCAAACCGTATCTTCAGGAAGGCTTTTAAAGAACTGTTTGGTAATCAACAAAACTTTTATTTTCCCTGAGGAATCTGGAGGAGAGACATCAAGGTTGAGATGCTGAGAGCACAGCCTTAGATAATTCAACACAAATTTGTGGTGGACTGCCATGTGACACTGGTACTCCAAAAGCTATCAGCGCACTCTTACTAAAAGAGGCAGCGGGAGAGAGGGAGGGGTGACAGAGGGGCTGTTTTTGTCTGGACTTATCAAGGTGAGAGAACAAGGAGGCGGAAGTGTGGTAAAAGATACTCAAGACAAAGTAGGGCTTAATCTCAAAGAGAGGGTGGGGGGGGAGTCGGCTGATGACATTAAAGTAACGAAAGCCAAGGAGAAAGGGGTGTTGTAGTGTTTCAGATGCTGGTCAGTCCAGATATCAGAGCGTTCTATAGTAAAAAAAACATTGTACAGTCACTGTTTCACCTGCTATTTCTTCCTGGGGCCAGTATTCATCTTTCCATCCTAAACCACTTGAAGGTGGTTTGATTGGCTTTCTATTCAGCATACTTTTTTACAGTTTACTTATAACAAACTGTATGAATTTACCTGCATCCAACAGAAAACTATCAAGAACTAAATTTGCCAGATTATGTTAATTCTGTAGTTATGCAAATTCTGTAGCTATTAGCTAACATGAAAATAGCCTGATATTTAAGTTCTTTAAACTCACGCTTTGTTCAGATTGTGAAATGTTTTACAAACATAAGGGTTTGATAAACAAAACATGAGGGGGGGGGGGCACAGTGGTTAGCCTTCACTAGAGTTCCATGTGTGTGGAGTTTGCGTGTTATCATGGGGCTTCCTCTGGGCACTCTGATATCCCCCCCACAGTCCAAAAAAAACGCTGAGGTTAAATGGAATTACCAAATTGCCTCTAGAGGTGAGTAAGTGGCTGGCGTGTGAGTGTGCCCTGCAATGGGTTGGTGCCCCATCCTGGGTTGTTCCCTGCCTTTCATGTATAGGCTCTGGACCCACAGTGACCCTGAATAGGACAAGTGATTTCCGAAAATGGATAGATGGAAAAACAAAGCATGTTGCATAAAGCACATCAGCAAATCAAAAAGCACTAAAACATTAACTGAAAGTACAAACAGGTAGGCGCTTACTGATCTCATGGCCTTGCCACTGTTTGGTAGGGATGGGTGATACCACTGATTTTTATTTGATCCAACAGTGGAGTGGTGGCTCTGAGGCTAGGGGTCTGTGCCAGGAACCGGCCCGCTGACTACCTTTGACTGGTTCGCGTGAGTTCGTAGTAAAAGTGTTGCAACACCTATTACTTTGTGCACGAAATACAATTACACGGCTTTTATTTTGAAGGCCACTATTGTTTTTCTTAATTATCAGTGCGCTTATGCATGTCAGCAAATGTGTTGAACAGCTTCCAAGAAATTAGCTCATACCCCTTAAATATGTCAGCTAACATTAAAAAAAGAAAAATTTACACAGAATATAGAGTTTTTAACAAGGCATGGACTACTAAATATTTATTTGCTGAAATCAAAGGTAAAGCTGGTGCTTAGTGTGTGGAGAACATATAGCGGCGTTTAATGAATACAATTTGAATCGCCATTATGAGTAAACACGGAGAAAAATACAAGAACTTCATTGATGCAGGGTGGGCACGAGCATCGGAAGGTTTGCTAGCTAAACTGCAAAAGCAACAAGGATTTTTTACAAAGCTCCACTCATCCAGGGATGCAGCAGTCTGGACCAGCTTTGTAATATCCCACAAAATTGCAAGATACAGTAAGCCATTCTCTGAGTTTGTTTGGTGGAGTCTTGAGCACTAATATGCCCTGAGAAAAAAGTCGTGTTTGCAAATGTGTCTCTCTCGAGGTGCACCGTAATGAGGCGGGTCGAGAACATTGCAGTGAATTTGGCGCTTCAACTGCAAAAGAAAACGGACAATTTTGTCTTGTTTTCCATGGCTCTGGACGAGAGCTGTGATGTCTGTGATACAGCCCAGTTACGTATCTTTGTACGTGGATTAACGAAAGACTTTGAGATGACGGAGGAGCTGGCATCTGGCAGCCAATGAAAGGGACTACAACGGGGAGTGATTTGTTCACAGAGGTAAACGCATTTATGGACACACTGGGACTAAAATGGGACAAACTGGTAGGTGTTACTACCGATGGCTGTCCAGATCTGATGGCAAAAAATGTTGGACTTTTGAGGCGGATGCAAGATAAAGTGACTGAAATTAACCCAGAACAGAAATTGATATTTTTGCATTGTATCATTCATCAGGAGATGCTGTGCAAGTCAGTGATAAAAATTTGCCATGTTGTTGATGTTATAACTAAAATACTTTTAATAATTTCATCAGGGCAAGAGCACTGAATCGCAGACAGTTTGCTTCACTGTTAGAGGAGCAGGAAAGTGAACATAGTGACATAGGCTGCCAGACAGCTGTGAGAAGGCTCAGCCTTGGCAAGGTGCTTAAAAGAGTATGGGACCTAAGAGCAGAGTTTCAGGAGTTTTGTGAAAAGAAAGACTAGGACATTCCAGAGCTCTCAGATGGATTGCACACTGGACTGCAGATCTGGCCTTTGCTGTTGATGTGACGGCACTAATGAAGAACTAAATACCAAGCTGCAAAGCAAGGGCCTCTTTGCACACGAAATGTACAGCTTGGTGACAGCTTTCATGAGAAAGTTGAAGTTTCTTTCAAGTCAATTAGAGGGCAACATTCTCACTCACATGCCAACACTGAAAGAGCCGATCACCTCCACAAGCATTTATCCATGTTAGGGGCACTGCATGGAGAGTTTTCAAGAATATTTGAAGACTTCAAAACAGTTGAGAGTGAAATGCGCATGATTCCTTCTCCCTTTACTTATAGTGTGGATAATGCACCCAGTGATGGCCAGCTTGAACTCAATTAAACATTGCAAAATTGAAATGATTGTTCAATAAATAGAATTTTTAAAATATATATAGACATATATACATATATATGTATATAGATATGTATACACACACACACACATACATAAACAAAATTATTTATATATCTATAAATAATTATTATATATATTTATATATCTTCCACATTTTCTCATTGTGATTCATTTACTGTTTCTTATAGTGGGATATCATATATATTGGAAATGAATTAAGTATATAAGAATTAAGTATATTAATTAAGTATTTTATATATATTCCAGCCATCTAAAACCATTCCAATTTCCCTTTGGAAAAATAAGTGTCCACCGCTTGTTGACTTTGGGTAGCCATGGCATTCAGCATCTCAAACATTGTGTAATGTCATCACCAGCATTTACAGTAACAGAATTTGAAACATAACAGCATACAGACAGATCCTGATCACACTGCAATCAACATTTTTTTTCAACTCCTGCTGAATGACTGCTCTTTGTCCAATTTTTTTTTGGATTGAAATTAAAATAAGGGAAGAGGTAAGTTTACCATTAACAATTAATATTTCTGTTAGCTTTTGTAACTTCTTGGGTTAAACTATCCATCAAATATATCATAGAACAGGGATTAGTGCAAATGAGATTAACAGTCATCAGCCTTAATTTCCATTTACGTTTCCAAAACGTGTGTCTCAGACTACAGCTGAACAGGCAGCTGAGTGGAAGCGGCAGAAATCCCGAGAGGACAGTGCAATCTGCAACACAGCAGTTCTCCCCAAAGTTCATCCACTGCCCCCTAAGTCCCCCATAGACCCAGCCTTGGAGGCTCTTTGGCAGGCCAGAATGATGGAGCCGTTGAGGATCCATGGGCACAGCATGGAAGAGTATCAGGAGATTTACCTCCGTCTTGTGGAGCCCAAGCTGCTCTATCCTTCTGGCCCGGCCCCACTCCCTCGATTTGGGGTATAGGATTAAGCAGCGCCTGTGGGTGGCCGTCTCCTGCCCTAAAATGATGGAATTGGTGAGACCCAAAAATGTGATTGGAATAGTGGAGACCTTTGCCACTCCGGGGCTGAAGAGCTGCGCCCCACTAATCGAGGTGGACGTCTGGGATGAGCCCCCAGCCAACGAGCCTCCAAGGAAGAGGGCCAGATATTAGTCCCTGCTGTGTAAATAGTTTACATATTTAATGAATTTAATTTGCGGTTACCGGTACGGTCAGAAATTAATAAGCCACGGGTGGACCACAGTTCTACACTTATTTTAAAAATAAGCATCTTCAAGAAAGTATTTCTTTAACAACCAGGTTTCTTCATAAGCTGAATGTATTAAATATGTAAATAAACATATGTATATATTTTTAAATGAACTAGGTGTGCCTCTGTGTTCATATGTATAAGCCTGGAGTTTGAAATGAGCTCATGTCAGTTATTCCCGCACGGTTATCAGTAAATGATACGCTGCTCCTTGACAAATTTGTGAAGTATCACATTTTACGGATGCAGCATTTTCGGGATCAGCATTATCCCCACTTGGGCGTAGTTGAGGCAAAACACACTCTCGGCTAAACGGACAAACACCGCCGAGTAACCTATATTGAAATTTTGAAGTAGTTTTCTTATCCCTCTAAAAATCTCACCAGGAAAAAAACTTATGTTCCTTTGTCCATTAATAACAAACAACATTAATTTCTGAAATTTTTTTGGAACTCATGTCACGATTGCCGGGGCACAGAGCGGGGAGAGAGGAGCAGGAGTCAAGGAGTCAGGGAAACACGGGGTTTAATTCGGAGTGAAGACAAGCAGGACCACGGAACAGGCAGAGTAGACGTGATGACATTAATGACCGGACTGGGGAAACATACACAGACTTAAATACACAAGACTAATTAACAACAGAAACAGCTGATAACACTGGGATTCCACACAGGGTAAATGAGGGGGCGTGGCACATGGAAGGAACAGACGAGCAGGGCATGACACCTCAAACTATCTTAACAGAAAAATGTACATTTTCAACAACCCGCACAGGTTGGCGTTACTTAAAATGAAAACATCTTTATTCAACGAATTTGCTTTAATGGACATTAATAATGTTTAAAACCTGATGGGTAACCCAGAAAGCTGGCATAGTGACCATCCAGCTATATCAAACCAGGTAAACTGGCAGAAATCTGCTGGGGTTTTTCATCAAAAGAACTGAAACTGATATTACAGACTAAGTCACTTAGCACTTAAAGTTACTAACCTGGTCCTGGACAAGCTCAGGAGAAACTGGTGAGTTCTGGTTTGGCTCGACGGTTTGAGGTAAGCGGGGCTCTGACTTAACTTAAATCGCTACTTAAGGGCGGCAGCCATGGCGGACAAGCACCTGCGCTCCCGTTTTGTTTAAAGGGAAGCTTTCGTCTAACAAAATCTCAGAAACACTGGCTGGGGTGTAGTACAAATCGGCCACCATTGTATAATATGCCGTAAGGTGTAATGCTGCGCACGCGCAAGTGTGCATGGCACGAACCAGACGTGCAGTCAGATCTTTCACAAAGCAAATTTATCTGAAAACTTTGTTAGGCCCGAGACCGTGTTTTTAAGCAGTGTGCATCGAGTTATGTGCATTTTTTTTTCATTATGAAAAAATACATTTTAATTTTTGCCACAGAAAATTATCATAAAGATATAAACTTGTAAACCAGAAACTCGGAAGGCAGAGAAATACCTGTACTCAGTACCTAGCCAGAGGCACTGCTAAAGTTTGGAATAGCTTCAAAACCTTTACCACAATAAGGGCAAATAAACATCCCAATGTCAGATTTGGTGTTTGGTTAACTATAACATTAGAGGCATAATGAAGTACAAATATTTCGTAAATGTAGTTAAGTAGGTTTTACTTGAGTCTTTTAAGTTGTTGCAACTTTTACTTTCACTTCGCTGCATTTCTGCATGAGCCACTGCTTGAAACCATCGTCACTCACCTAATTAAATAAAAAGAGACCTACTATTTAGCACACCTGAGTATAGGGCTGCACAATATTTGGTAAAATATGAATCATGATTCATGAATCTATATTGCGATTTTTCTCTCATGATTCTTGAGCGATAGGCCTCTATCACTTGCCTTATTATTGTTTTGCATTACATATAGTTTATGTTAAGTTTGAACAAACAACAAACAGAGATGCACAATATATCGCTTAACACACCAATATTGCTGGCCGATATTTACTGTAAACTTAATCAATATTCAAAGTTAGCAGCACCAGAGATAAAGACACAACTACTGAAGATAGTAGATGATGACATTGGAAGATCAGCCATTTTCCGTAATGGAGGCCAAGGGATTTTGTTGGCTCATTCTCAAAGTACTAACTCGCAGCATCTTTATAATTCATTATTAAATCTGACCTATAGATTGCCCTTTCTTTTTCCACAGAATAAAAAACAAGAAAACAGCATTCCTCTAATTTGTGCCAGCAAACTTGCGAAGTTTCACTATTTTTTCTAAATAGAAAGAAAGCTTAGGCACTTGCGCCTCAATTTTCCTTATTGTGATGCACTGTAACTTACTATGGTATATTCACACTTGAATGCTAAATTCAGATCTGAATGTGTAATACTTCTTTTACTCCTGGTACTTAAGTATTTTTAAACCAGGCATTCTTTAGTTTTGCATGAGTCGTATTTTACAGGGTGGCTCTTACTTGAGTTACACTTTGGTGTGGTATCTCTGCCTGTGATTTTATGAAAACTGAGTACTTTTTCTACCAGTGGCTATATTTAACTAGTGCACTTTATGATCGATACACTCAATATCAAAGGCCATGAGATTAGTACCAGTTTCAGTTAACGTTTTCTGAACTGTCATTGTTTTCTCATTTGTTAACTTGTTTTGAACTTCAGGGCTTCCATATACAGGTCAATACCCAATACACTTCTCTGATAACATTACAAAATGTGTTTACTTGATTGTGCAGATCGGAAGTATCTATTGGTTTTATTAAATGGGTAATGTGAAAATATAAACATAAATGTCACTTCGGCGACAGATGGGACTACCGACGTCCTGCAGGAATGAACATGCCAAATGTCCATTTCCCCTTGGTTAATCTTTACTGTGGGGTATCTTGATAGCTACGGCATGCAATGAAGAAAGGAAAGCCATCCAGAAACAGCATTTATTCCCAGGTCTCAGTGTGAGCGGATCATGAGCACGCTGGGAGACTATAGTGTTTGTACACTATTTGCAGAACAGTGACAGCATCTTGAAAGGCAGAACGCTGCTCTGGGATCTAAGCAGTGCTGTTCAGGTCTCACAGATGTGCTGTTCATCTTCATTTATCTCACATGTAGCTGGATGCTCTCATTTTAATTGCAAATGAATTCACAGTATAATATATTCAGAATTCCGTTATAGCAAATGGCAAAATTAGTGAAGGCATTAAGGTATATGGGTGACACATGTTATGCAGCAGAAAACAAATTTTGCTACGAGTCAGTCATGGCAAATAGGACCAGTTGAAATCAAAAAGGGCATTAGGTCAAGAAATGTGGTGTGAGATCACACATTAGGGCCTTTTTGGGGTCAAAGAAAATCAAAACCGGTGATAAGGTGCATGAAAATTGAGTGAATGTGTTCATCACCTGTCGTTGCCCTACCCCAGGGAATGAAACACCAGGAAGACACTGAAACATTATCAATCTTTAGAGGAACATATATCTCAATGTTGATCTCCAGGTAGCAAACAGACAAGCACATAAGCTAGATGAGTCAGAGCAGTGGAAAGACCAGAAATCGAATGTGTCACAAGTTCTCCATCATTTTATGTCCTCCAGCAACTCAGCTCCAGCGTGTGCTTGAAATTTTTGTTCTTTGTCTCCATCAGAAATGTTATCAATGAGATTTTAAGTAGATTTTTTGTCAAGCATTTCAATGAGTGCATCAAAGCACTCATGAAATGCTATAAGATATTGGAAGGAGAGAAAACATTGATGAAAGATATCAAGAGACCTGGCCCATCCTCAGACATGGGCTTCTCGCGGAGCCCAGTTTCTTCACTTGGCCATGATGTCACACCATGCCACATTTAATGACACAGGCAAAGGGTTTTCCTGGTCAAGACTTCAGAGAGACACTGCATTTAGAAAATGTTACCCCCCTGCCCCTGGTTGAGCCCAAGCAGGGAGAGTGTGGTGATGATTTAGTGAAATGTCTCATTTCCTCTGTATTTTCAGGAGTCGTCCATCTTGCTCTTACATGCTTTTAAGCATTGCACTGCTACACAGGGCACCCAGTGGGCCTAATTAAACCTACTGTACCCAAATCTGTATGTGCTGCCAGTCACCCAACGGTACATTTAATTGGACACATTAAATATTTGAACGGTCTGAATCCACCAGTTCCAAGTGATTTTATGAGCATAAATGTTATTCAGCTTCAAAAAGCAATACTTTCTGAACAACTCCAGTTGTTTCCTTCACTGGTTTTCATTCTGTTGACTAGCCACATCTGAACTATCTTTGGAATTTTCCAGTTATTAAATTATTATTTTAAGACTATTAATTTATCTTGATATTTAAGGAAATTTGTCTTCTCTAGATATGTTCCCTATGTCACAGTATAAGGTGGTATAATTATACATAATTTAATTGAAAAAACCATTATTAATCTTAATGCAGCAGGATATAAAAAGAAGCACACTTAGATTTTTAAATAAAGAATAGCCAATTTAACCAATGGCAGCAAATATTCTGACCCCAAAACTCCAATCTCTCAGAAATAAAAGACAAGAGTGTGACATCTCTACATGTCGGCAGGCTCAGTTCATTCCGTACCTTTAAGACTTGGACTTAAAGGCAATGATCCATAATTAACAATGTGGAGAGGAAGAGTAATGATGGGGGAGAAGCGGAGGGTGGGTGGGGGTGGTCCTTTCTCACCTGGCGGATTCCCAAGCGGTAGGCCATGATGCGGTCAACGGCGTTGGGGTTCATCTGGGTCCACTGTAGCTTGAAGGCATAAACACGAGGCCTGTTCTGCCACAGGGGGCTGTAGGTGTCATAGTAGAATTCTGGGGCATAGGCCTTCCCTGAAAGACAGAGCACAGCACCTCACACTGGGCTCTCTCTCTGTCTCTCTCTCATTGTCTCACTCTCATAATTTGAAATAAGTCTAAAGAAAAAAGAGACATGCTTTCTCCCAGACAAACTTCTGTCTGTATATCTGTTTATATAATTGGGGTTCAGAAACACAGATACATCTAACATCCAAGACCCCACCAAATCCATGCATTTCCTACATCTCTGTACATTGTCGGATTTTGTATCCCTCTCACGGCATGGGGCCTGATGCATGGTCACCCCCCCCAGGCAGCACCGTGTCCGATAATACGGACATGGTTAACTATGCTGAAGTGGGTGTCTGCCGCTGCATTATACTTAAAAGCAGGTATGTGGGGGGGCTTCGTTGTCAAGGCCCAAGGAGCATCGTGCTGCAGAGATGTGATTAATTAGGAAACCGCCTGCCATGGAATCCGATGGTTCAAAGGAACAGGCTCACAGCCAGATGCAAGGGTGATTTATTTGTGTGTTTCTCTCTGCCGCCTCTTTTGTTTTCCAGATGATGGTACCGAGGAAAGTGTGCCCAAGAAGGCTGATCTGTGCCCCCCCGCCACAACATGGCAGCAAGACAACAGGGAAAACAGGAGCCACCACAAATTACTGTTAAGAGGAAGATGAAGAATTAGATGTTCGCTTCAAAAGCCTCCACAATGAACCATGGCCAGTTGGGTTCATAAAGTTGAGGTCATAAAGTCATCAGCCAGAGAAGTGTTTATTTTATGACTTATTGTGTGGGATCAAATTTACAGTCACTGCTAATGGCTCAGCGGAATTGACTCTGTGCATCTCAGTCAGGAATATCTCGATCCAACTTCCCGCTCTTGGAGCCACAGTTCCCAAGGTGAAATCCAGACTGACTGGTTTGTTAGTTTACTAACATAAGGTACTGGCCCACACAGGGCTGGGAAAAGTTAACCTTAATTGGCAGTATGAATCATATTAATGCTGGAAAAAATCAGAACAACACACATGAATTTACATAACAGCATGGAATCGAAAATTTAAGATAAATCGATATGCAATTTTGTTACATTTTAAAACTAGCTGTAGAAAAAAAGCAGTTTAAATGAATTAAACAATGTTGCTGTTTTAATTAAGATTGCACTCCCCTCCCTCCATCCAAAAGCAAAAGCAGGTTTTTAAAGTAAATCAGACGACAAATGTGCATTCAGTGGGTGCAATTTACAGATCTCCATCATTATAGTCTGTTACAGATAGTGATGAAACGTGGCGATGAAACTTCCCCTTGTTTTTCGTGAGAGATTTGTCTGCATATTTTCTGAGCTCCGGCACAACACACCAAACAATTTTTGACCGATTTTTAATGATGGCTTGTGTAACGTTTCGGCTCCTCCTTTGGTGGCATCATGCTCATGAAGGACTTTTGTGTTCAGCCTGCCTGCACTGGTGCTTTCACCACAGCTTTTAGCAGCGGGTTGAGATCACCGACTGCATTCGGCAGCTGAGTGGCTGACGGGAGCAGACGACTAAGCAAACCAGAATGCTCTTTTTTGTTTTACTCCACATTCCTCTCCCCTCATTTGTTCCTTGCAGACAAATGGCCAGCATATTAATGGCTTTCAATGAACATTGTACTAATGCCCTGATGAATCAAGCAAAGATGTTTTGTAAAATCAGACCGAGACTAAGCTATTTCAGTCACTTCTTTGATAGCATATACACAAGCAGTCCGCGTAGCACCCATTTAATTCTGTAACTTTTAATTACACTTGTACCCTGAACTATACGAACACCATTTAGGTTAATTCTGAGGCCTTTGAAGCTAAAGGTAATAGATTTTTATATAATTTACTATAGGTTCTCTTGGCAGAACACAGCTGATCCTCCTATGTCTAATTAAATCGTAATGAAATTATGTTTGCAGTGACTTAGTTTAATTTAATCTCTTCTGGATCTCCAGATCTTATTACCTCACTGTTTGCTTTCTGTAATACAGGTAATACGGACCCATGGATGCACAGTGAGCTCGTCAGTCATTTGCATTGCTGCGATGTTTTGAAGCCTAATAACCATGAATATCAAAAGCCAATAAATGTAAATGGATTACAAAGATAAGTGTCTGGTAACCCAGTAATTAATATTTGAATATTTTTGGGAAAAGTACTGGTGTAATTTGAACATTTTAAGGGCTGAGATTATTGAATACAATACATGTTTTTCTCTTTATCACCTATATCAAAAATATTGTCACAAATGTGCAAGAACTGACCAACATGACATATTTATATGTATGTGGTCCTATCCTCTGGACGACACAATGCCACACTTGCTTTAAGAGATATTATGTCACTGTAATCGTTAAAATGAGGGTATATTGAGGAATATATGAGGAATATTTCTGGACATTTACATGGAGCAGTAAAAGGGGAATATATTTCCATGGCATTTTCCTGACATGATCTCCAAAAGGGTTTACCTCTGTTTAGCACCCATCTCAGTAATGTGGATCCAGAAGATTTAATATCAGGAGTAGGTCAGCATGATCAAACTTAAAATGTATTGGAGGAAAAGGCAGACATTACAGATAGATTCAATAGTAACCGATTCACTTTTCATGTCAAGAGCCAAAAAAATCAAAACAACAAACTCCTAGGGTGGGTCACAAATGAAAAAAAAATAATACTCTTGGCAGTACAAGACTAACCAGCTGCCCATTTGCAATCATTGAAGAAAACCAGGAGAATTGATCAGTGGATCTCCAATTGACCAGTAGTCAGTGATGTATTTTTATCTTTGACCTGGATAAGGTCAGTTCAGAAGCCTTTCTGGCTCACCTGGAGCAGAAGATTACAGAAGACCGATTAACATTCCAGTTATAGGTGTTTATATTTAAAGTAACTTGAGAGAAAAACTGAAATATTATGTAATTATTCATGTCCAAGCAATTATGGAAAATGGATGTTATGGATGGATTGATGGATATTACAATGAATTAACAAAAATGTTGAATGTGAAGGATCTGCCCAGGGTAGATGTTAGTTGTATCTCTATGCATGTGGGTGTGTGTATGCATGTGTGGATTAGGTTTATGCTACATTGTGGGGAACAAATGTCCCCCACAACATGATAAAAACCTGTTCCTCGATTTTTGGGAGACCATTTTTCAGGTCCCCACAAAGCTGTTTGTGTTTAGTTTGGTTACTTATGGTTATGGTTAGGGCTGGGTAAGGGTTAGGGTTGTTATAGTTAGCGTTAGCATTTTTCCCAAAGAAATGAATGAGCCGTCTCCATAAAGATATGTTTACTCGACATGCGTGTGTTTGTGTGTTTGTGGATGTGTGTTTCAGGCCCTAGAAGAGGAAACTCAATTTTATAAAAATCTGTGACCGCAATAAAAAAAACTACAAATATCAAAAGTCTTTGTTTGGTCACTTACATATAAGGTAAGGGCTGGGTAGGGTCAAGATTTTTGCTTTCTGCACTTAAAATGTCCTCGTCTGGCTGCAGTACTGTGCAAACATACAGAACGGAGCACAAGGTGAATACTCGCCTTTCTTCCTCCTACAACTATTGCTTTTTTCAGGAAGACAGTGATGAACTCTTATATTTGCGATTGATAACCTCACTGCAAAGCTGAACCACTGAATGGCAAAGACCTTTTTCTATTGTTCCATTTTATGATATTAAAACACATGACCCCCTCCCCCATCCATCCACAGTGTGGAAATCTCGCACTGTTCCTGAGTCCCCCATTGCATCTACTTTGCAAGAATGTCTACTGTAATCTCCTATTTTGATATCTGAGTTTCCTCTTGGGGATGATGTTGCTGTTATTATAGCAGAGTGCAAGGTATTTAATCTACATTAATTTACATTATTCATCCAGCCGGAAAAGGGTGGTATGCTCTCTCCGTGTC